>BQNB010031840.1:0-53641 GCA_026074375.1 Tanacetum coccineum | reverse complement strand
CGGAACTTGGCTTTTAGATCCTCGTAGTTAAGGATGCTACCTATTTTCTGACTATTCCACCATATGCGGGTGGAATCTTTAAGGTGTATGTGAACATGTGGCAAGCTACGGGCATTAACCATTTCTGCATGCGGATAATCCCTTCAAAAAGGTGCAAGAAATTATCCGAGTCCCCTTTTCCATCGTAAGAACCAATATGGGAAGGCATTTTTAGCCCGTCAGGAAGAGGATAATCCTCGATCCAGCGAACAAGAGGGATTATGGAACATGCGGAGTCTGCGAAGGGTCCTGCAAGGTTTGGGTATGCAGGCATATTTGGTGGTGCGTACATAGGCTGTGCATAGAAGGGGTAGCTACTCGAAGGAGTAACGGTGGGATGTATAGGTCCATTATATGAAGGTAAGCTATTATTGGTAAAAGTATGCGGTATATACCCTCCTTGATAAGTAAAGGCGCCCCTAGCAGGGGGATTGCCCATCTGTGTCTGGAAAAGGAAATTTGGAGCTTGTCTATGGACAAGGTTTATAGGTGGTAGAGAGTAGGGGTTAACAAGGGTAGGCACAAGTCCAGTAGGAATATGCAAACTACTAGGTATGAAAGCCTGAGCATGGTGCGAGAGAAGTGTACCGTTAGGGGGAAGGTTTCCTCCCGTGTTAGTCGATGGCTGATGGCCTCCCTGAACGGAGGTTAACAATGATCGTAAGGGTTGACTGTTTTCGTTTCTTCCCAAGTGAGCCGTCAAAGGTGGGGGAAGATTCGTCCACCTATTTTCACCTTCCCTCGCTTCAATCTCCGAAGGCCTAATACCTTCGGCATTCTTTCCCCTCTTGTTTCCTTCCCTGCTTGGTGCGTCCTCGAATCCCATAACTCTTTCTCGTTGTCTGCGGACCCCAGGGGACCTGAGCCAGAGGGTTAGAGTAGCTTCCCTGCGAGGTTCAGGCCTCAGTTCCATCTCTCTCTTTTCATCGTAGTCCTCACTGAAATATTCGAGTTCAGTTCGGAGATCTTCATTGCGTATCTGCCTTAGTTGTTCCCTTAAGAGAGATTCAAGGATTTCATAATTTGCTTCTACAAAGGCAGGACTAATCTCAGGGTTGGGATTAGTCGATGTGGAAGCATAATATGCAAATGACGTGTTTTTAGGAATAGTGGCGGCAAACACGGTAGTAGTTACAGGCAGTCTTTCGCTAGTGGTGTTGTTTGGTATCTGTGGTGGTGTTGAGAAACCCGATGGTGGTGTCATTTCTCTTCCGTTTGTCATGTCAGAAAAGTAGGTAGAGTGGTTTTGAGGTTATTTGACTTGGTTAGGATGGGACTAATTGTTGTGGTCCCACGGATGACGCCAGTGATTGTGCAAATATGGGCACGATCAGGCTTCAATGAGATCGAAGGATAATTTAGGTGATTGTTGAGTATCCAAGTCTTGAATAACATGTGTCAACACAAATGAAAACAATACGTTAAGTGAAGCGCAGGGGGTGTCCCTGTAAATCACCTCTGGCGTGAGAGTAAGTATGTGCTTTGTATTTGGTAAAGTATGATAACGTAAGTAAGAGTGTGTGTAAAAGTTTTAACCATACCTGGAGCCTATACCATCTATTTATAGGTGTAGAAATAAGATGAGACAAGGCTTAGCACATAGACCGGTGATCGTGGGGGTGTCCTGCGATTTAAAGGGTGATTCTTGGGGTTATGTACCACGATCTCTATTTTGGCGGGAAGACCTTGATAGAGATGGAGAACGTGGGTTTAATCTTTTCTCAAGTTTCGTCGAAGGCCCACCATGAAGGTGTAGGGCTTTGCGTGGCGGATTCCCATACTGGTAACCATTCGAAGGTGGTTTTACGCCATTCGAAACTATTTGAAGGTTATTGGTTGTAATTGGGAGAAGGTCCTATTCGGGCTTCGAATGGGAGACCTTCGAACCCGAGAGGAGGGTATGTCATCAAGGATTTTTCATTTTTCTTTCAATTTTGTACAATTAAGACTACTAGGATACAATGTATAAATAATATGCTTCCCGTAGAGATAAGATTTGCATACATTAGTGAGTTTGTCAAAAAATTGATTTCAAACCAAAACCCTAATTTTATTTTATTTTCACTCACCTTAGGAACATAATAAAATTGTTATTATGCATTGTTAATACAACCTAAAAACGTTTTTGAACACATGCATAATGATCTCATGAACAAAAATCGAGATACATAATTTATATGTATTTTTCGACCTGCTTGGATGAGCAAAATCAAACTAAGGAGCGTTTGGGTTAACTCTTAGGATTTTATTTTTAGGTCGAGTTAACCGTTACTCCATCTTTGTAACATATAGGACACATTAGACAATTGTCTAAAGGATGTTGGAAATCATGAATAATACTTACTAAAATACTATTATTGATGATAGGTGAACAAAGGAATGTCTCAAGAAAAACACAAATACCCTGAAACTCACATTCCTTTAACTCAATATAAACCCTACCTTTCTAATCACACTAAATCTTCTCAAAAACTACCATATGTAAAAATATCTTGTCGACCTATTCATGAAGGAATAATCACTGAGAAAACATTTGTTTGCAATGGCATATTGGAAAAGAATCTAAACAAAACCAGATTTCAAACCCTACTTCATTTAAAAGGAAACTTTTATCCAAGATTCTTATACGAATTTTACCAAACATTTGAACTAACTCTCGTAAATGATCTTTGGATCATATTGTTTGAAATAAATGGAAGGAGATTTGGTGCTTCATTTTGGGATTTTGGAACACTAATCAATATTCCGTTTGAAGGTCATTGTTTTTATAACAATGAATGGTCTTTAAAATCCATCATTAAACACAACACTCCAACAAAAGATCCTCTCTATACTAAATTAACCCATCCAACCTCAATCATATACAATATAACTAAGAAACATCTGAATGATTTCAAGTTTGCGTTTGAGGATCCATGCAATATTTTCGTTGAAGAACTTTGTCCTTATCTTAAAATGGCACATCTTCTTATTCGTGAGAACATCATATGTACCGTTGATATCGACAAAAACCTTTTGTCGGCTTGTGAAGCCTATATGCTCTTTTGCATCACTTCCTCTACACTCTTCAACATCTCTCTCGAATAAATGACGTCAAACATCGATCCAATGGCATCCTACCATATGGATTTTTGTTGTCAAAATTTCTTGACAATCTAACCAAATTTTCTCTAAACAATCATAACTTCATCTCCTATCCAACAAAAATGAATTCTCCACATATCATCTCAACTGACGAGATTCCTAAAGACGATCGATGTGCGCATCATGATCATCACACGTAATTTTGATGTAGCAACGTAACACGAGTATTTGCTAGGAGTGTCTTGCAAGTAGATTTAAACTAAGTATTATTATGATATATTCTAGTGCATGTATAACTTCCACTAATCACATTTAATGCATGCTATATGATATTATGCATGCTTATCTTTTAGTCAATTGGCCTACATGTGCTTCTTAATAGAACTTGGGATAGTTGATATTGTGCATTTGATTACTAAGTATTAGATGATTCATGATGAAATATGATTGATTGAAAAAGGGGAAATTGAGAAAAAAAATTATTTACAGAAAATCATGAAAATCTGGAAAATTTTCCTGTCTCCAGGAAACAGCCCCCATAAATATGGGGCGGCCCCCTTATATATTTGGGACCGCCATGTATTTATGGGACCGCCATCAGAAGTCACAGAAATTTTATTGTGACACCCGATTTTCTGTGCAGTTGACTGTTCTTTTCTTAGACCCAGCTAAACCTCCTGCATTTTGCTAAATAACTTTTGGACTTTGTTCTCTTAATACTCATGCTTTTCTACTTTGATCATTTCCTTTCAAATTAAATAAGCCATTTTTCTCATTCCTCCTACCATCTTGATCTTCTTCACCCAATTCTACCATGAACTCCACCAAAGCTTCTTTCTCTAACCCTTCCAAGAAAATCAAACAAACCATAATCCCTCATAGACAACTATTTGTCAACATCTCTAGTGATGAAGATGTCACCACCACACCTTCTCCTACAACAACTTCTTCATCTCCAACTCCTCCAAATGCACCATCAAAAACCACATCCACTAATCAAACCTCATCAAGCCAAGAGAACACATCTTCTTCTTTTCAATCAAAACTTCAAATTTCACCACCCTCTTCAAATGAACCAACTTCTCCTCATCCTTTGAACCTTTGCTTGACAACATTTCGGATGTTCCTCCTAGACCTCTAAACCCTCAACCACTTCAAAGACATCCATCTTTGGATATCACACTCTCTTTGTCACCAATCACTCCTCTTGATCACATTCATGACACTCCATCACCAACATCTCTACCACAACCTCAACCACCTATCATGGGTCACCCTCTTTACTACAATTACCATGACTATCATGGGTCAAATTGCATATGTTGCTTTCATAATCGAACTCTTTTCTTAACCTTAAATGATATAGATGGAACTTCCTGTTTGGCTAATCTTGAGTTTATGTTCACTATGCAATCACTTACCTTATCTACCTCCACCTTGAAATGTCTTTAAATGTTTTCATAAAAGTGTCACCCCAAACCTTTTTGCTCAAAAAGTCATTATCTATGAATCATGGATCATTTAGGACTTATGTAGTATGTCTTATGGGTTAATTATCTTGTACGAGCTCTAGTTTTATTTTATATGAATGTTTTAGTTGTATTTTCTATTGTATGAGTTTCTTGATTGTTGAATGAAACTCTCTTTTGGGTGACTTAAATATAATGTGTTGCTTTAAAATATATTTGTCTTGCACTTGTATTTCTAACTTTGTTTTGTAGCACATAATTTTCGTAAGATCGATCCCTTAGTGCCCCGAACAAGGGGGAGCATACATCAAGGGGAGAATTGATATCGTCGATTTCTTTCTTTTTTTCTTTTTTAAACTACTCGGACGATTCATCCTTTTTGAATTTTTTTAATTTTTTTTTTTTTTTTTTGATAAAAAGGAGAAAATGGAAATAAAACTCATTAATAATGTGTAACTATTAATTTTATATAAAATGAGTTTATATTTTTGTCATCATTAAAAAGGGGGATATTGTTAATTCAAATAATGTCTAAAAATGTTATTTATATTTTTTTGGACTCTCAACGTTTGTTAATAACAAAAAGTGTTAAAAACGTTTTGATAAAATAAAACGTTTACAAAATTATTAATCGTAAAATTTTCATTTCTAGATTAGTAATCACTTAAGTTATTGAACAATCAAATCTTTAAGGCATGGTTAGTGATCAAGAAAATTATGTGTCTTTATTCATTACATTTGTTACAAAAAAGAATTTTACAAAATAATTATTACAAATATTTTCTAATTAAAAGAAAAGTTTTATTAAAAATTTAAAATTTAAAATTCAAATTCCCCCTCCCCCCAAAATGGAAGCTTGTATACCAGATACAACCTTCTCCACAAAAAAACAAAAAAGGGAGCGGAGTCTACCTGGCGGCCCCCTTATAGGCCTGGCGACTCCCTTATATATCTGGTACCGTCGAGACCGCCGTTAGTTACCGTTGGATTTTCCTGCCTATAAATACTGCTCCATCTCTTGCTAAAAATCAGACCTCTTTGCATGAATTTTGTCACACTTCTTACTCTCTCTAAAAACCTTCTTTCTCTTACTAAATATCTTGATCACTAACATCTCTTGATCTTGTTTCAAGTGATCTAATCTCTTCTTCTCATCTCTTCCCTCTCATTTAAGTGCAAGAGAAGAACACTCGTATTCGTCAAGAAACAAAGTGTTGATTAGTGATCTCTCCTCTCTTCTTCTAAGTATCAAATAATGTAAGCGACGTATAAACGGTTTTGTGTATCTGTGTGATTCAGATATTGTGTAAATAACTCGTATCTTATGTATTTGTGTGATTTAGATATTGTGTAAATCTGATAGTGTAGATCTAGTGATTGTGTATTGATTATGAAGTGGTAGATTGGTTCTAGCTAAGATTAGGACTTGACATTTAGCTTAGTGTTGGAAAATAACGTAAGCGACGTGTAAACGGGTTTCTTCGCCTGAAGGGAGCTTGTTGACATAGTGAAATCTCGAGTAGGATACTCGAGAAGTGGAGTAGGGCGAAGAAGAGCTTCGTAGCCAAACCACTATAAATCTTGGTATCTTGGTTTGATTGTTCCTTTCCTTATCTCTTCATATTATTTTCATTGTTATTTTGTTTTAGTTCAGATTGTTATATTGTTTGTTCATATTGAGAATTGGCTAAACATACAACTCGAATCTACATATTTTGTAAGCAAATTATCTCCTTACTTATTATTGCTATTGTTATTTAGGCATAGTTTAGATAGTAATTGTTTGTTCATATTGTTGGTTGATTAAACATACAACTCAAATCTAAACATTTTTAAAAGCTAACATTTAACATGAAAAAGAACTTGTAAACTATTCAACCCTCCTTCTAGTTTCCACACACCTCTTAAGCATACTCCTCACATGTAACGTCTATGACATCGATCCGATTAACCGATTCATCATCATATCTATAGGAATATCTCGAAGTGTGTCCGACGTTAAATGTTATGGCTTCATCATTGACTCAAAGAGTTAACTCTTCATCATGTACATCGATTAATGCTCGTGTCGCCCTCAAGAAAGGCCTCCTGAGAATGAGGGGAACCCGAGGATCGACATCCTAATCAATGACAACAAAGTCGGCCAGAAAATGAAACTTTCCTACTTTCACAAAGACATCTTCGGCAACATCAACCGGATAAGCAACCGGTCGGTTTGCGAGCTCGAGAGTCATGCGAGTAGGAGTAAGTTCCGAGAGTGAAAGCTTCTTCTATATGGAAAGAGACATTGTTGATGCTAGCGCCAAGATCGGCTAAGGCTAAGCACTCTTCTAGCTCCAGAAAATCACAAGGAATGAGAAACTTGTTGGGGTCTCCAAGTTTCTCGAGAAACTTTTTAAGGAGCACCGCCGAACAATTCTCATTTAATGGAGTATTTGCCAATTCGAATAATTTCTCCTTATTACTAAGGAGACTCTTAACGTAGAAGTGAACTTAGGCATGTGGAGAAGAGCATCAGCAAAGCTAAGGTCGAAATGTAATCTTTGAAAGATTTGAAGGAACTTCAACATTTGATTATTAGCTTTCTCTCAAAGCTTTTGGTCGTTAAGCCTTGAAGGATAAGGAATCAAAGGTTTAGGATTAGGCTTTGGAGCAACATCGGGCTTTGGAATAAGAACTTGGATAACCGGAGGTTAGACGTGTGCGGTACTTCCTAAACTTGTAGTTTGCACCTTGTCCTTTGTCGCCTCTGGTTCACTTTCCACTTCCTTCGGAAGAGGAGAAGAAGTAGGTGGAATCATAGGTCCATCATAAGAAACACCACTTCAGGTAGTAATAGCTTTCAATTTACCTCTCGGGTTAGCAATGGTATTACTAGGAAGTGATCCTGAACCCGAAGGACTATGCATTTGAATAAAGCTGCTCATCATGTTCTCTAGCTCATTGACTTGATTAATCATCGTAGTCTAGATTTCATTCTTCAATTCTGTTTTCATATTACTTATTTGATTTTGCATAGCTCTCATATTAACATCATTAGTCCTCATGTAGTTCGAGAAATCATCGAGGTCCAACATAGGTTTGATTAAGCGGAGCTTGATAATTCTGATTTCCTTGATTGAAGTTATTTCCTCGATTCTGATTGTATCCTTGATTCTGATTATACCGGTTCTGATTGTTCTGCACATTCGGTTGAGGAAAACCGGGTGGTCTCATTTGATTGCTAGCACGATAATTAGTTTCTCCCTGAGGACGGTATCCGTGACCTCCTTGATTATAGGTCCCATTGGGCGCAATAAGCAATTGAAAGTGTTGGTCCATCTATATCCCGGTGGCAAGACACTCATAAGTAAGGATTTGGAACACCACAAGTAACACAAAGTTTATTCCATATGCTTACGGTGAGAATGTGAAGGGGGGTCGCTTGTTCGAAGAAGCATAGCCTTAACGGCATCAGTAAGAGTGGTAATCTCCGGTAGATAAGCGGGAGTAGAAGAAGAAGTAGTAGCACTTGCTTTTGAAACAACCGGTTTATTTCTTGAAGTGCGAACTTTCGACTTATTCTCAATAATAGTCAAAGCATCTCGAGGAGTACGGTTCAAAAGATTACCACTAGCGGCTGCATTTAGAGAATCTTGATCGGATTGCGTTAACGCATTATAAAATGTGTCAATTTGATGCAATTCTGAAAACCATGGTCTGGGCCATTTTAGGGGGAAATCTAAAAACGATCCCATGCCTCACTAAACATTTCTTCAAATCTCTGCTGAAAATTCGTGATGTCATTCTTGAGATTCGTAGTCTTCAAAGGAGGAAAGAAAATAATTCACATATGTAACATTCCGTATTCAAGGTCATTATTTACTCCGAGCTTTATTTCTATTTTCATTTTTAAGTAAAGTTATTAATTTTACGTTTACCCGATTTAGTAAGAAATTCCCGTTTTTAGCTTTGCGTAAGGCCGTAATTAAATTCTATTCCCCGTCGTCGGCATCGAAGTGATTATTAATCCAAATTATTCCCCGATGATTATAATTCTCCTCATTTTCATTTTCCGTTGTGATTCGCGTTTACGAAAATTCTTGCTAAAACTCGCGTTTCTACCCTTAAATCTTACCTTTTCTTAAATATACTTACACTACACTTTAACAATACTTATAAGAAAAAAAATATATTTTTCCCCATCCCATGGCCCTAGGCCGGCTCCAACCTTTTCCCACACTCCACCATACTTCATTTTTCCATAAAACCACTCATTATACTTCATTTTCCCACACATGCATACTAACTATTCATTTCACCATTTCAAAAGTTTTCTTCCTTTCTTCTTTGCTCCCTTGGCTGCCGAATTCAAACACAACACCATCACCATCTCATAAAATTATTCAACTCATTTTAGGCTTTATAACACCATCCTTTTGCCTCTTGCAAAGTTTGGTGTAGTTTCTTGAAGATTTGAAGGTATTTAGGACTAATTTTCTTGGTGATTCTTGAAGCCATTTGATTAGGGCTTTATTGGGATAGTTCTTGGGATATTTTAGGGCTAAGAAGTGTTCACACGCTGTTCAAGGGTTGCATTTGGTTCAGACCAGCCCTAGCAAAGAAGAGAAGTTTTTGTTTGTTTGATTCTCTAGCTACAAAATCCACCCTTATAAAGATCTATTCTATATTCTTAAATCATTCCTTTCGTTTTTTGGACCATCAAATGATGTTAAGATTCCTGAATAATAGTTAAGTTTTTATGTTTACTAATGTGTCTAATCATTAGTTTAAGGCATTGTGGGTTAAATTTTAAAAGAGAATAAAATGGATGCAAGAATTGGATTAAAATAGGGTTATGAAACCTGTTTACAATCAGTAGCAAAACAGATGGATTACGAAATATTGTTTGGTAATAGGTACCAGATAACTATAATAATGATGTTGAGTATGTGTCTAAGGTATAGTGGTATAGTTGGATAGATCCGTATCGTCCTCCTCCGATGAGCTAGATACGGCCAATTACAAGAAACTTGTCCTTTTTCACTCAGTTGGGAAACGGGGTATAACCCCATATTTTTGCACTAACTTTCTGAAATAAAAAGTTGCTACCTGTAGAGGACACTTATAGCTACCATCTCCAAGTGGTCTCAAGTTTATAGCATATATAGATTTTGATTTATGGTCATTTTCGTGGAGTGGAAATATTTAGAAAATAAACTGTTTTGACATAGAAGGGTAAAATGGTAATTTCACTTAGGATCTTTGTTCCCCGGGACAGCGAGGCCTGTATTTTTGAAAAGTAGACTCAAAATGCTTTCTGGAGGCGAAAACCTCATGCTCGTATGAATTACGGATTTTGAGTTATGATTCAACAAAGTTGGAAGATTTCAGAAATGTGTAAATAAAAGTTACTAGACGTAAAACCAAAACGGGTAAATTTGTGTGAGTTGACGGATAAAGAGTAAAAGAGAAACATGGTATGAATGACATATTAATACAGATTAGGACACATTATTTATGTAGAATTTAGTCACTAAAAATGGAAATGCAATGCCATGCTAGTTCGGACATAAGTAAAACTTTTATAAAGTCATCGTTTGGTTCATTTTCTTTCGCGTGAGTATTAGTTTATTTTTCTAAGTCGCGCCTTTTATTTTAGGTCACTCTTAGGAGTACTTGTCTTCTTCAGCTCTTATATTGTTGATATTACCGTCCGCTCAAGGTGAGTTCATAGCCTCGCCTTTCAACTTTTCAAGTATTTTTCTTAAACCCCGCGAGGGAGATGCATGCTAGTTTTTATAAAACGAACACAAGTAGGTTTTTCTCCTTTGCTTGGACCCGTATGTGAATATATGTTGTTGCTTGAGTAGCTTTCGTCATAAGACCCCAATCGTGAGCCGTCAACTACCTATGATGGGTAGCCGCTCATACAATTAATAGCGCTATGGGCTTGACAACCCGGTTCGGTTTTTGGGAAGTTTGAATCCGGAAAGTGAGCACTCCCAATGTACGGACATATTGTATGGAGATTTTATTCGGTATCTGACGAAATACCTAGCCTAGGGGCATTCTTTGTATTATTATTATTTATTTATGGAATTAGTCAATAGGATCGGTGTCGCAAGCTCAATGCAACTGTTGGTTATTAGCTTGTCTGATCAACAAGTCTATATGATGCTTATGAATATTATAATGCTTATGTTCAACCCTTTTTCAACTGTTTATTACTTATAAAACCTATGAATTCACTCAACCTCGTGTTGACTTTTTAGCATGTTTCATCTCAGGTAATTAAAGTCCGGAGACTTGGAGTCAATAAAGAGGAGGATTCGCGTTAACCTTTTGTGCATTATTTTAAAATTCATTCCTTAAATGAAAAATAAATTTTAGTTCATTTATATCCAACTGTTATGATGTATGGTAACGATCTCTTGGGACTACGCTTTTGAACTCTGAATGAATGGAATGGAATGGTTGTTTGTTTTAAAACGTCTCTTTGAGTCGTTCTTTATTTCTTGCGACTATTGTACTTTTATTTAACACCCAAATTGTTGGTTCCGCTGCGTGTAAATTTGGGGGTGTTAAAGATTGGTATCAAGAGCCACAGGTTATAGAGAACTAGGTTGTTTTCAAAACCTAAACTATAACTTTATTTTTAAAATTTTAGCGCGCAAATTCCTCAAATGCCGGCTAAGTCGTTCTTGCAATTACATTTCTAGCATTATATATTCCGGGTGTATTATCACTAAGTATTTATTAATAAATACTATGATATATATATCGAGATATATATTGATTATTAAACTTTACCGATATAAACTATATCAATTAGAAGACAACAAGAAAAGAAAAATGAAAAGCTATGTAAAAAAGGGCATGTAAGTTATTGAAGCGAAATCTAACTTAGTAATAATTATTCCATCAAAAGTTGCATAGATAAAGAAAATCTTGCCAAGTTCCCAACCATGAATAGTGAAACCCTTGTCAACCGTATGTTTCATCAAAGCCTCAGCATTGCTTGAGTTCCATAGCCCTATAACCGTGCCATCTCTGTTTACTTATCGTTGACTCAATGCGTTCATCCCAAATATAATCTTTGCTCTTGGAAAATTAAGAGAAAATAAAATAAAACCCTGTTACAAAAACACAGTATCATAACTGAAACACATAATATACGATGATAAGAATATTAGTAAATAGTAAAGTTGTGTTTAACTTTGAACTATTAAAGAAATTGTTGAGTTGATCCATCTCGACATAGATAAGTAACCTTGAGTGTAGTCAAATAAACCAGCAGGAGGTGTAGTGAACTGAGAACATGGATACTTCATCTCCTTAGGCTAGGTAAACCATTCATAATACCTGCTTCCCTTTAAAAAGTAATATTATAATGCTCTTTGTTACATGGAAAGGGTACCAACCTATAATTGTTTAGGGAAACCAGGGGAACCATATTTCTCTTTATATTTCAGCGTATATATCACTCCAGACTCGTTTATTTCATCTTGAATATGTTCCTGTGCAGTTTCAAATGGCTTTAAGATTTCTTCTCGAAGGCTCCATCTCTTACGTTCCTATATTAAAAAAGCAGTGCCATCATCTCAACTATGTGAGTTTGTATATAAAAGGAAAAACATGATATTGTGAACGTTAATAGACTTACATCAGGAGTTGTTCTTGCTGTAGCATGTGCCCACTTTAACAATCTCTTAAGTTCATGTATTAAAAAATCAGATTCATGAGCTTAACTTTGTAAACTCATATTTAAAAATAAAACAGATAAACTTACATCAGGAGCTTCCTTTGTTGTTGTAGAAAGTCCCCACCCTAAGAATGTCTTATATATCTGTATTACAAAACCAGCGCCATCTATATAAATTCATATATAAAATAAAAAAATGATGTTGTATAATAAACCTCCTGGTCTAAAATGTAATTTTAAGTAGATTTTTAAACATCATGCGCCACATAATCTAAGCAGAAGACTGGGGTATTACCAACATGACTTCAAAAACAACAGCGTTGTACATATTATCTAGCTTTAATTTCAATTCGGATAATGAATCCATGTTTTAATTATCACCAAGTTTATATCCATCCCCTGCTTTCCTATAGCACCACTTCCAAATATGGTAGGCACTAAAATACTAACATGCAAATAAAAATGTATGGCTTTTATCCTGACCAAGATGGGGTACTTAATAGGTTGAAACAAAAAGCTTAAGTTAAAACTTTTGCAAAGTAGTTTTGCTTGTATAAATCAAGATGCAGCAGTTCATGCCTAAGATAGATGTACAAAATAGCCAGAAAGTATACCCATCATGCGATGCAAACAGTATTCCTAGATCAGGCATTATGGCTAAACCTCTCACTGTATCTGCAAACCCAAGAGAGAGTTGAGCAGATATTAAACATGATTAATTTTTGAAGCAATAAATGCATTAGCATGCCAGCTACTTGCTGACGTTACACATACAGATAAAGTACAGCAAGATCACAAGTACAGAAAAAAAGAAACCAAACATGTGTTAACCCTGTGTGTAGAAGCAATTGAAATTTGATCATAAAACTTCGCTATTCATAAGCATATGTAGTCATGGTTTTTATATGCTTAAGGAGGAGACAGAGGCAAAAACATACATGTATGCCCATTAAAAAAGTATGTACGCATTTGCTTCCCTTCCATAGCTATAATAGTGCTATCGCTTGAACCAGAATCACCAATATGTCAGAATCTATCTTCTACCAACGCATAGTCACTAAGAAACCAATAAATAACAGAAAGTAAAGAAGTTAAACCGTGACCCTTGAAGAGTTATACATTTAAAAAATTAAGAAAAAAAAGAAAAAGATAAGACGGAAGAACTGTAAAGACTGGGGATTTGGATGAACAAAACAGATAATGATTCTGAGAGAGTATATAGAAAGCATGATGAAAGTAAATCCGAACATGTAAAGTAATAAGGTTGGTGTATTTTAACCTTTAATAAGCTTCGCTCTGAAGGTAATGTGCCCTTATTGCTTGTATGTGCGTTGTGAGCTATAACTTCATTAAATGATATTAATAAATTAATTGAGCTAACATTATGCAACAACCTTGTCCAGGACAATTATCTGCAATATCTTTGTGCCTCCATGAAGATCATGTTTCTAATCTAGTGGTTAACCTTAATTTCTATATAAACAAAAGAAATATGATAACGTGTACATGAATAATAATAGACTTGCATCCACAGTTGATGTATTCTTCGCTTTTCCAACTTTAATATTTTCAACCCTGTCATTGGTTGGCAGCAAAGAAACACATACCGCGTACACGATTTTATCTTGGAATTATGTACCATCGCCACTTGGTGCAAAGCAATACTGATGCGACTATGTGCAAGGTGGATGACATTAGTGTCACCGAACGCATCAGTGAGCTCAGGGTTTGGTGTCTTTGTAGAATGTAACACCCCCATATTTGACATATAGCAGCGAAAGCTAATCTGGGGTATTACTTCATGGATCAATAGACATAATCATAGAAAATGACTCAAAAGAGACATTTTGGAAAATTTAGTTATCATTCAATATCATATCAGAGTTTTGCAAAGGAGGTGCCAAAATCTAGAAACATAAAGTTTGAATGATAACAGTTTATCCATCTTCAAGTCTGTGCCACTCCGTGCCATAGGTTGCTCAATTACCTGAGATAAACATACAAAAAGGGTCAACACAAAGGTTGAGTGAAATTCATAGGTTTTCAGTTATAAAAGTTGAGTACCAGTGTTCAATAATGGGTTACTGTTGTTATTCACACCAAAATTAATAATTGCAATGAGTACAATTATTATGGAAAACAGTTTGAATAAAAGTTATCATAACAGTGGGTTACGTTGTTATACACCTATAAGTGTAATAATTGCGATGAGTACAATTATTATGGAAAATAGTTTGAATACAAGTTATCATAGGTGGTAATAATTGCAACACAAACAATTATCATGGAAAACAATATTATTGCCCTAAGCTCATGAATCACATATTTAAACTTTAATAAACCCAGAGCACTCTATCCGAAGACATACAGGAGCTACTACCAAAGCTATACTTGATCTACTACCCCAAAGATACTAGAGCTATTACCCAAATAAGACACAGGGTATGTCTTATGGAAAATAGAGTAACTTAGCAATAAATAGGAACAGATAGACATATATTTGTGAAAAACACTTGTATTCAAGAGTTTATAGCATGAATCCCCCACGGGATTTAGAAAACATATAAAGATGGGACTATTCACAGTGATGGAACAAATAATATCACAATCACTTGTGTTTAATTTGTATAAAACAAGCATGTAAAACCCCCTCGCGGGTTTATAAAACATGTAAATAAGTAAAGGCGAGGCTATGAACTTCACAATAACGGTTTTAAGTACTTGTGTATATTAAAAACAATTAAGCATGTATCCCCTTCGCGGGTTTATAAAACATTCAAAAGATTGAAATGCGAGGCAATAAACTCACCTTAACAGGGAAATCTGATTGATGGCAAAAGTATAAGAAAATGAAAGAACGGCCTGTCAAGAACCTGGGGTAATATGTGTATGTCAAGTCTTAGTTTGGTTGTATATACTTCAAGACTTTATTTCATAAAGTTTAACATTGACGTTAATTTAATTTATTGGTTTATGAAAACAGCATAACACTGTTCGGGCTATCATAATCCATAGGCCATGTAGTATCGTTTGAGGAGTCAGGGCACTTTAAATCGTAAACCCAGCAAACTCGTCAAAACAAATACTTAAATGGAACCCCTCACATGAAATTCCCTAGTAACGTGATACGATAAGATTTTAAGTTTCTTCAAAAGTTAGTCGATGATAAGTTACGTTAAATATATAACGTAATTGATTTATAATGCGTCGATCGGTGATTAATAACGACAAATGTGTCGGGTTTTAATAAAATTGAGTTTTATAATATTAATATATATTTTTATAATTTATATAAAAATATTATATTTTTTGTTTTTAAGAATATAAAAATGACAATATATACCCGTGCTTTTAGTAAACTTTACAAGTTTTTTTTTAGTCCTTTAATATATATATATATATATAATATATATATATATATATATATATATAGATATATATATATATATATATATAATATATAATTTATACATATACATATATCAATATAAAACCTTTAAACTTTAAAACTTGGCAAAATAGGTCCTTATATTTTTAACTTTAGGAAAATGACATTTTTAACCCTCTAGTTATTAATTTCAGAAAGTTACAATACATACCCCTTGTATGGAAATAATTTACAAATCAAGTCCAAAAGCCAAGCAATCTTATTTATGATTCCAAAGATATTTACAGTATAGCTTATCAATATAAGCTAAAATAAGTTTATGTATAATAGCTATTACGAGCTTATACTTATTGAAAAGGTTTACGAGTTTAAAAACATAAAACGGGTCATTTGGTTTATAAAAATTAATCCAATGGGTTAAAGCTTTTAAGCTTGATAAAATGTTTATAGAAATGACTAAAGAGTTTAATTATTAGTATTAGCTTATAACAACAGCTTATGAGATTAGCTTATAGAATTTAAGAAAATGATTAATTAGGGTTTCATTAAGGCACGTTTGGTTTAGAAATTTAAAACGCATGGGTTTTGAGCTCAAGCTCTTAACAAGAAATTTAGATATGATCATTAAGGGTGAACTTATTTAAAGGATTCAGAAACAAAGATTAGCTAATAGTAACGAGAATTAGAGCTGAACAACATTTGAAAATGGGTCGAAATATGGTGATTTTGTTTGCACGGTCACCAAAATAACAACTTTGGGGATTCTTTTCTTGGCTCTTGGCTTTAACACCAGGTCTGTGGCTTCTCTTTGATCCTTCTTGGCTGTCTTAAGACTGCTATGATGTTTGAGATGAGTTTGAGAGGTGTGAGTTGAAGAATGAAGGGTGCGTCCCTTTTATAGGGTTGAAATCCCATTGGAGCCCAAGTTTGGGTTTGCTTAGTGTCCTAGGCTAGTGAAGTGACTAAGAGGGCTAGGATGGATAAGTATGTGTGGGCTAGAAGAGATGTTTGAATGGGAAAGGTTTTTTATGGTGCATGTGGCTGCAGGTAAAGATTTATCAACGAAGGAGTGATGAGGCTTCGAGTGGCTAAAGAGAAGGATAAGAGGTGCTTTGTCAACAGCTTGGAGACATAAGGGTGAATTCATGGAGGTGGTAGTGTTGTCAAGGTTAGTTTTTAAAAATGGGTAGAAATGGAGGAAATAAGGGCGCGTGTTCAATTTTAGTTTGGGTTAGGGTTTTAGGGTTTAAGAATGTGGTACATTGATGTAAAAATAAGTAAATGTAGTTTAGAAAATGATGAGGACATGTAAAGATCTTGTTAAGGTTTTGCTTAAAAGTGGCTTGTACGAAGTCCTTAGGAAAAATGGTGGGAAAATGCTTATTTTGAATTCATGCATTACTTACTTGTACATTGTGCATTAAAGGGCTTGTACATTATTTTAGAGGGAATTCATATTTGAATTTTTATGCATAGATTACTTGTACACTTGCTTTGTTTGGCTTGTAACATCATCATTTATATGTACATTTTACATAAAATAGGGTTTGACTCTAAACATTAACGGATAATGTTCATTTGGTAATAACGTCATGAAAACTACGTTAAATAGATAACGACATTATTAAAAATGGATAATATGATCATTGAGACTTGACTTATTAGATGATTGCTCTGACATAATATATAGAAAGTAGTTGGTCATTAGGTAGTTGCGTGAGCTCGTCACTTTAGAGATGCAAGTAAGTTCATTATGAGAAAAGCAAAAATTTCCCTGTAAAAAGGTGGTTTCTTATACAATAGATGGTTTATACATTGTATTATATTGATGAAAATTACGGGTTGTTATATTCCATTTGTGAAAATTTGGGGTTGTTACATCCTCCTACCCTTACAGAAATCTCGTCCCGAGATTTAGTTGAATGACAATAGTGTTAGTTTGCAGATAAAATGACAACTCATATCTGGAAGAATTCTAGGGCAAAGAATAATGCTTGCAGAAATGGGAATTTATTCCGTACAAACGGATCAAAAATTTGAAATAATATCTGTTTTACGTAAGCATAATATTTAAGTACACTCATTTATAATTTGTCACTTACAAACAGAGGCGTCCCAATCCTTGTAACTAAGAATTTATAAACTTACAGTTTAAGGGTTTATAATTTTTCCCTTATTCAAATGAAGAAGCAACCTAATCATTTGAATAAGATTATGTATAATCGATCAACCAAAATATCGACACAGAAGTGATATTAAAACAATGTCAATGTAAAGGTCTAGAATCATAAGGAATGACGAGATAAAAATAGACGTCAATCGCATTTATGTCTTAAAACAAGATATTATAAGATGAGTATTTTTGCCGTCATTTTCCAATTAGCCAAGAATGTGGTGAGTTACACGTGGATGTACGTGTTTTCAAAAGTATGAGGCGAGTATTCCAACTCAGAGTTGAATATAAAAGAACCAATGAGATTGATAACTATGTCAAGTTTCGATATTATCAAAATGAAGTCAAGAAGAAGTTGGGAAGACCATCGTCTTGAAGAAGTTTTTAAGGACCTTTGATTCCTGGGACCTGTAGGTTATGGGCCTACTAGTGCTTCCTACTGCGCACTCTAATTTATTTGGTTTTGGTGGAAACTAGATTATAAAAATTTAAGGATTCATTAAAGGTATATCGTAGTGGTGACTGGTTTGACCAATTGGGGATGTTGATCCTACTGATAAAGATTAGTGAATAAATTGGAAATTGGAGATTCAACAGTTTCCTTATGCGTCTTTAGGTGGTGAAATCTTCTCGGGAGGAAAGAAATGTCGGGAAATCAAACATTGGTGATAGTGATAACACTAGAGATGGAGGCAAAATAGTCGGTGGAGCAATAAGAGCTTGTTGGAGTAATATGTACATTTAATTATCAGGAGCATGTCGATATGCTTACATACCTTCATATATGGGTCATCATAAAAAGGTGAGAGGGCTAGTGAGGCTAAAAGATCTTTAGTTAAATCATCTAAAAAGTTAGAAGAGGTGTTTCCCGGTGAGGCTGGGAAATAGTCCGGTGAAGCCGGGATATAGTCAGGAGAGTGTGTAGAGGAAAAAGTATCCTCAACATCGGAATCAGATAGGATAATAATAGGATGGGGGAAAGACATGACTATATAACAACCCAGTGGAAATAACATAAGTTATTTATATATAATATAATAGTAGTGTATTATCTGCCATGAAAATTTCTTACACATACTATTCTGGAAACGCATTGCACAGAGGACATTTCATGGATGGAAAAAGTAGTTTATAGTTTAGTGTTTTACCCTTTTCTCTATCAACCAGAGCCTACTGATACCAATCTGTAACACCCCCATATTTGACATATAGCAGCGGAAGCTAATCTGGGGTATTACTTCATGGATCAACAGACATAATCATAGAAAACGACTCAAAAGAGACGTTTTGGAAAATTTAGTTATCATTCAATATCATATCAGAGTTTTACAAAGGAGGTCCCAAAATCTAGAAACATAAAGTTTGAGATTACAAATTTTAGCCATCTTCAAGTCCGTGCCACTCGTACCATAGCTTGCTGCAATTACACTAAGATAAACATGCAAAAAGGGTCAACACAAATGGTTGATTTAAATTCAGAGTTTTCGAGTACAATAGTTGATACAATTTTCAATAGTGGGTTACGTTGTTATACACCCATAATGTAAAATTGCAATGATATAACATTTATAATGGAAAACAGTTTGAAATACACGTTATCAATACAGTGGGTTATGATTTTTATGCCACCCATGAATTGTAATAATCGCGATGAGAACAATTATTATGGAAAATATTTGAATACGAAAGTTATCATAGGTGGTAATATTGCAACACATACAATTATCAAAGGAAAACAATATTATTGCCCTAAGCTCATGAATCACATATTTAAACTTAATAGAACCGGGAGCCTCTATCCGAAGACATACTGGGAGCTACTACCCAAAGAATACTGGGAGCTATTACCCAAAGAGATACTGGGAGCTATTACCCAAAGAGAGACTGGGATGTCTTATGGGAAAATGGAGGTAACTTAGGCAATAATATATCAGGATAGAATATAGTTGGAAAAACACTTGTATTCATAGTTTATAGCATGAATCTCCCACGGGATTTAGAAAACATATAAAGATGGGACTATTCACAGTGATGGAACCATATCATATATCAAAATCACTTGTGTTTAATTTTGTATAAAACAAGCATGTATCCCCCTCGTGGGTTTATAAAACATGTAAATAAGTAAAGGCGAGGCTATGAACTTTACAATATCGGTTTTAAGTACTTGTGTATATTAAAAACAATTGAGCATGTATCCCCCTCGCGGGTTTATAAAACATTCAAAAGATTGAAATGCGAGGCTATGAACTCACTATATCGGTTTTAAGTACTTATGTATATTAAAATCAATTTAGCATGTATCCCCCTCGTGGGTTTATGAAACATTAGAAGATTTAAAAGCGAGGCTATGAACTCACAATATCGGTTTTAAGTACTTGTGTATATTAAAAACAATTGAGCATGTATCCCCCTCGCGGGTTTATAAAACATTTAAAAGATTGAAATGCGAGGCTATGAACTCACAATATCGATTTTAAGTACTTGTGTATATTAAAAACAATTGAGCATGTATCCCCCTCGCGGGTTTATAAAACATTTAAAAGATTGAAATGCGAGGCTATGAACTCACAATATCGGTTTTAAGTACTTGTGTATATTAAAAACAATTGAGCATGTATCCCCCTCACGGGTTTATAAAACATTTAAAAGATTGAAATGCGAGGCTATGAACTCACAATATCGATTTTAAGTACTTGTGTATATTAAAAACAATTGAGCATGTATCCCCCTCGCGGTTTTATAAAACATTCAAAAGATTGAAATGCGAGGCTATAAACTCACAATATCGGTTTTAAGTACTTGTAACTTGTGCTAGAGTGATGGTAAGAAATCTAAAATGAAAATGGTGAAAAATGGCAAGGTTTGAATTCTATGCTTTATAAATTTATACATTGAGCTTTAATGAGTTGTACATTGACTTGGAAGGAAAATATAATTCAAATGTGATGCATTGTACACTTGTACACATGCTTGAAGGCTTGCACATTCATTTTATATGTATACATTACATATAATTAGGGTTTTGATATAAACGTTTACGTTTAATGCTTGTTTTGATATAACGTTTTGAAAAGTACGTTAAATGGATAATGTACTTGGTAAAAATGATATTTAGATATAGACTTGACATATTAGGACGTTTACTTGATGTAAACATAGATGGAATAGGCATAGGTAGTTGCGTGAGCTCGTTTACTTTAGAAATGTAAACTAGGTTACATAATGGAATGGAATAAAAACGAAAAATATTCCCGGGAAAAAGGTTGTACTTAATATAGTAAGTAGATATTACATTGATGAAAATACTAGAAAATTACGGGTTGTTATAGCGGGACTTCTTCCTAAGGCCTAGACACATTAATTCTGTAACAATTAAAACATCCGCATAAAGCATCCTTATTTGTTGATTATAATATATCTTAGGGATTAAAGCAATGGTGATCTTGTTAAACCCTAGCTCATAGAGACTTTACCCACTTACTATTTAACGGCAATTTATACACTAGTAGTCCACTTGTCCAACTATCCAATGGAATCAGTATGTTATTTGTTGAATTGTCTAGGTTCACCTTCTAGTCAACACGTTCAATAAACCATTGGAAATATCCAATTAACTAGTTAAGCCTGAAGCATATCCTAGACACAGATTTAGAAGGACAATACTTGTGATCCTATGATTCTAGATGTATAAATCACTATATGGAGAGCTATCCCAGACTCTAGATTACTTGGTCCGTGTCACTAGATCCAGTTAAATGGTAGGTCGCATACAAAAGCACGTAAACAAGTATAAATTGATAAACATAAACTAGCATTCAACGATAAATAAAGAAATCAAGATAAACAATACCAAACATTCAAATCTTCATAACAATGGCTAATACCCGAAGGTATTAGCCTTCAAACGTCATAATAAATACAAGAGCAATTATTTAGCTAAGGTAAACTAACCGAGTTAACGAATGATACCAAAAACTGAACGATTACTAACGTATATGGAATTACACGTTGCCTCCTATGAAATTGATAACGTTGCTTGATCTCTTCTGCTATTTTTCTCCTCTAAAAATTGACTTTTGTGGTTTAGGTATCGAGAATATGATTTAGCACACTTAAAACTCATTTTTGAGTTTTGTATTTATAGGGTCTGGAAGTCGGTTCAATACGGCGTATCCAAGGATTGGATACGACGTATTGGGGATTTCTTGGAGTAGGGACCACGTTTGATATCTTCCAGAATATTCACATACTATATCTTGAATACGGCGTATTGAGTCTCTCTGGATACGGCGTATTGAGCTTCATTACTTTGTGGTCTTTGGTGAGTTCAGACACGGATACGCCATATCTTCCTTGATAGATACGACGTATTGGTTTTCAGAATAGTAATCTTCAAAATATCTTCGTTTAAGCTCCAGAATGTGCGCCTTTTGCTAATATTCACCAAGTACTCCATAATTACTGCAATTATCAAATATAAACGATTAAGTAACAATTCTTTGCAATAACTATACAAAATGGGTTAATAACATGAGATAAATGATGCTATAAAATAGAGGTTATTTAATTTCATCACACACTTTGAAACATGGTAAAGACGATTTGTCTTTGGTCTAACTTGGTAGTCACTTTGGCGTAGAGGAGTCTCTAAGGGAGCAGGACAGTAACAAGGGCAAAGGTAAGGAAGTTGCTGGACCCTCTGTGAATTTGACAGAATAGGGTGGTAAGAATAAAAATAACAAACAAAACAAAGGAAAGAAACGTGGTTTCAATGAGAACAACGGTGGTTCTAGTTCCAACAAGAAACCAAAATTGGAATGTTGGAAGTGTGGCAAGACTGGTCACTTTGCATTTCAAGCAACAAAAATCTTGTTCTCGAGTGGATAATAGAAGTAGTAACTCATCGTTTCCTTTGGGTATCCTCCAAAGATACACTTAATAGATCTACGATTAAGTTTGTCAGACGTGTCTTGTTTCACGAGTGTCTCACAACCCCAAACCCTTAAGTAGGACAACTTGGGAGCTTTCCCGTACCATATTTCATAAGGCGTCATTTCAACCTTCTTGGTTGGAACAATATTGAGAATACAAATAACAGACTCGAGAGCATATCCCCAAAAGGATTTTGGCAGAGTTGTTAGATTCATCATGGATCGAACCATATCAAGTAAAGTTTGATTCCTTCTTTCAGACACCCCATTATGTTGTGGTGTATAAGGTGGAGTATGTTGGGATACAATACCATAACTTTTCATGTGATTAACAAACTTATGACTCAGGTATTCGCCTCTTCAATCAGATCGAATTGCCTTTATCTTTTTGTCATGTTGATATTCAACTTCATTTTGAAAGACCTTAATGTTTTCAAAAAACCTCAAGTTTAGGTGTTTATCAGGTAAACATAACCATAACAGCTAAAATCATCTATAAAGGTGATGAAGTAACTAACACCCTCTCTTAACACAGTTCTAAAAGGGCCACATACATCAGTGTGTATAAGTCCTAATAGGTCCTTAGCTCTTTCCACTTGATATGGAAAAGGCTTGCGCCCATCTTCCCAAATATACAAGACTTACATTTCTCAAGTGATTCATGTGAGTGAGTTGTAAGATCCATCACGCTGAAAGCTTATCCATATGTTTCTTATTATATGTCCAAGGATAGACAATGACATAGTATAAGAAGTTTTCAACGATTGTTTGGCTCTTTTGTTTGCTAACATTAAACATATAACTAACTTTGATAAGATTTATGCATATCTATCTTCATAAATTACCATCACAGGAATTGTTATTAAAATAAAACACATTATCTTTCAAAACAGATATACCATATTTGTAAAATCACCTTAACCAAACAGAAATTGAAACAACACCCCTAGTAATGTATGTGCAAAATGACAGTTGTCTAATACAATTATATTAAACCAATAGGGAAGAACTAAATCAATAATTCAATAGCTTAATGGCTGCACGGATTCCATTGCTGTGTTCAGACTCAAAGCTCCATTTGTTCACTCATGCTTCCTTTAAGACCCTGCGAAGTATCACATATATGAGTACCATAACCCGTATCATATACCCAAGTCTTATTAGGAAAAGCATAAAGTTCTATAGTGAAGATACCTGAAGTACTAGCAATGCTAGCATTCTTTCTCTTTTTCAACTCAGCTTGGTAAGATGGACAATTCCTCTTCCAATGACCCACTTTCTTGCAGTGGTGGTAGACATAGTCCTTTTTTGGATTATCTCTCTTAGGAGACGGTGGGATCTTGGGATTAGGAGCATAAGCAAGCTTATTCTTTCCCTTGTCCTTACCCTTTGCCTTTTGCGGTTTCTTCTTGTCTTTCTGGATCTTACCCTCCCGTATTGCTAACATAGCGGGAGTTTCAACCTTCTATGGAATACCTTTCTCATGAAGTTTCAGCATAGCATGCAACTCAGCTATCGTCTTCCCTATGTTATGTATGTTATAGTTTTGAACGAACTAATCATAGTCCTTGTTGAGAGAATTCAAAATAAGACCCACACCAAGTTCATTTGGTATTGCATAGCCTAGGCGTTCTAATGTGTCTAAGTAGCTCTTCATCTTCAAGAGATAAGAGTGTACTAACTGACCTTCCTCCTTGTTGATCCTAACTTAAGATCAATTCCTTAGCTTGTAAAGGTTAAGTTACTTTGGATAGAACCAAAAAACTATGGTAGAAACTTTGTGAATACTAAAGAGTATGCGGAATCTACTCTTTAATACTTAGAAGAATATTAATGAAATAGTAAATTGTATGAATAATGTATAAACAATGATATTACTGAAAAGCTTAATATCTTTTATTATCAATAATACGAGTACTCTGTGTAGTACTAGGTTTTACAACCTTGAAGCTATATATCAAAATGTATATGTGTGTATATATAACCATAACCTATGATCTCTTTTTTATACACCAAGGAGTCCTTTACAAGATAACTACAAATCTTCTATAATTCTAATAGATAACTGCAAATCTTCTAACTTAATAAGATATACACTGAATAAGTCAATACATATCACTTAACACGTCTTTATTACTTTAGCAGTCTTAATCTTCATGCATCAGTCGTAATGTTCCTTTAGCAGTCTTAAGTTGTATGCAGTAATAACATTACTTTGCGAGTACTAAATGGTAGTACTGGCAGTTGTAACTTAAGCAGTACTAATTGTTGGCTTGGTAGTACTAAGTATGTAGACTTTTAATTCCCAATAATCCTCCCCTAAACTTGTGATTTACCTCTAAATCATCAAGTTTCTTGAATTAAAATCTTGTTCTCTGAGAGGATTCCTCCAAACACTTCATCTTCTGTCTTTCAACTACTCTGATTATCTTCCCCCTTTAGAAGTTATGCTGAGAAATCTCATTTTATCTTGTTCCACCAAGAGCTTTGCAACCAGCATCTGTGTAAGAGTTCCTCTTGACAATGGATACTCCTTCTCTACCAGCATGTAGATGTCTATTCCCTTCTCTGTAGACACATGATGCACTCCACATGAATCATATAGCTTCCAAGTTAAATCATGAATATGCTTTTGAAGCTTCCATAACTCATCATCTGTATCTGGTTCAAATAATCTCTTCAACTCAACCCATATCTCTCTTTCTTTGTCATCTGTTGGTTCTGTTGAATTGAACCTCTCTTTAACCAGACTCCATAGCATCACTAAGTCATCCATGTCTAAGGCTTTTAGCATATCATTAAAGAATTGATGTACCTCAGTATGATTTCCAACTCTGATGATCTTAGTGCCTTCAGTGTAAATCACCCAGTCAATTATTGGATACTTAGTTTGTAAAGCTTCAACATTCATCCCTTGCTCTGGAACTATTATCATCATTTGTTGTAGCTCTTCTTGTGATAGTTCATCACCTTCTTTATCTCTTGGTTCTTTAGCTAGTTTTGAGCTTTCACAGTCTTTTGCCTCTTAGAACTTTCTTGATTAGGTTCTTCTTCTACATCTCTTTTTGAACTTTCAGCTTCTAACTCAAGAATTACCCTTTCAATTTCACTCTCTATTGGAACAAAAGTGTGTACTCTCCTCATTGTTGTTTCAAACAAATTCTTGATCTCATCAAAAGAATAACCTCTCAACTGCTATAGTGTAACCTCCTATGTTCTTGATATAATTAGACATATAGGTTCTCTGTTGAGCCTGTGTGGGTGGCTTGTTCCTCCTTTCTTCAGCTCTTTATGCAATTCCAAATACCTTTTTCTATGTTTGATAAGGCTCGATCAAGTATTCTGCTTGTTTAGCTTTAGTGTAAGTTCTCTTTCTCTGCTTGTAACCTTTGTGCAGCTAACTCTTCATCAGTTCAACTCTAGCTTGTATGTTTCCTATTCTTTAAATGAAAAGTGATAGTGCCTTCTGTACTGGAAATCTTCTGCCTCTCTTCTTCCTCAAGTTCAGCTTGTAGTCTAACAGCTGCTTCATAACCAAGTCTTTCTTGTTCTTGCTACAACTTTGTCTTGGTATGTGCAGTTTTAGATTCAGACTCATCCATTTTAGCTTTACCTTTGTCTTTGGCAGTACTAACAGCAACACTAGCAGTAGTTAGTACTCTACTGGGCACACGTAGGAAATTGGTCTTAGCAGGTACTAACATCCTTCTCAGCAGTATTAACATCCTTAGCAGCATCAAGATCAAAATCAAATTCCATATCATGCTCATGCCTCTCTTGAATCTCTGCATCATGTTGTACCAATGAAATGGCAGGATCTTGATCAATTGTAGCTATCTTCCTCCCCTATTTGGAAGGATCCTCCAAATCATCTTCATCACCAGAAACAATAATTCTGACCCTTTTTCTAGCTTGGTTGGACTTAACTTTGTTCTCCAACTTCTTTACCTTCTTGGATAAACCTTAGTATAAGCTAGCTCCATATGTAAGCTTGGTCTACTTCAAGTCTGTCTCCAAGCACTCCACCTTCTTTGACAATGTTGAACATAAAACCATCAATTCTTGGAGTGTCATACTGCCCTCATCACTTCCAAGTGTATTAACTCTTGGGAGAGGTGAATCTTGAGGCATGGTATGGGTCTTATCAATGTTACCACTGCCATGTCCTGCTTCTAAGCCAGTGACAGTAATGGTAGCCCCTCCATATCGGACATCCACACCTGTAGAAGCAGCCTCATCTGCTATAGGGTTGAGTAGGAGAATGGTGAGGAACCACAGATTCCTGTCTATTTTTGTTTCACACATCTCTCTTTATGTTTTTTATTCATACTTTATCTCTCAATTTGTTTTCTCACTGAATTACTCTGTCTGTTTTTGTTTCACACATCTCCCTTTCTGTTTTTGACTCTCACTTTATCTCTCAATTCTTTTTGCTTACAATTTTCTCTGTCTGTTTTTGTTTTCTCTTAATGCTCACAGTATTAATTATAACAGCATTACTAATTATACTTACCAGTAGTAAGTTAGGCCAATAGCACTAACTTGAATTTCATCATTAGCTGCTGTTCCATTCCATTTCAAGCCTTCATTTGGCATTATCACATGCATTTTAACTCAATTATAACCTCCCTCAATCAATACTTTAGAGGTTAAGTATTTCTATACTTGTAATTAGATATTGAAATCTGCCAACATCAAATGCTTTTGTGAGCAAATCTGCAACATTTTGATCTGTGTGATCATCTGAATAAGCTTCTTCTTATTGGAATCTCTGATAAAATGATGTCTAATCTCAATGTGCTTAGTCTTTGAGTGAAACACTGGATTCTTAACTATGCAGATGGTGCTTTCATTGTCAATGAAAATCTTGGTATTCATGAAATTGTATCCATAATCCAGCATTTGATTTTGAATCCAGAGTACTTGTCCACAGCAACTAGCAGCAGCCACATATTCTGCTTTAGTAGTAGAGTTGGCAACTATAGTTTGCTTCTTGCATTGCCATGAAATCAATCTACTTCTAAGAAATTGACAACCTCCTGTTGTGGATTTCCTGTCTAAACTTGCACCAGCATAGTCACTGTCAGTATAAGCTTCCAAATCAAATGGTGAGTCCTTAGGATACACAGGCTCAATTTTGGTTGTCCTTTTAGTAATCTAAAGATTCTTTTCACACCATGAAGATGTGAAACTTTAGGTGTGACTTGGAATCTTGCACAAGCACATACAACAAACATTATATCAAGCCTTAAAGATGTTAAATACACCAGTGAGCCAATCGTTGATCTATATAAGAGAACATCAATATATTCAGCATTTTCATCCTTCATCAAAGGCTTTGAAATCTCCATAGGTGTACTGATCTCTTCATAGTTGGAAAAACCAAAACTCTCAAAAATTTCATCCACTTACTTGTCTTGCTGATGAATATCCCATCATCTTTTCTGTGTCACTTGTAGTCCTAAGAAGAAAGTGAGCTCACCCATAGAACTCATCTGGAACTTCTTATGCATTAATTGCTCAAACTCAGTGCATAACTCCTTTTTAGTAGATCTAAAAATGATATCATCAACATATACTTGAACTAGTAGAATATCACTTTTGACTCTTTTAATGAACAAAGTCTTATCTATCTGACCTCTTTGAAATCCATTGTCCAATAAATAGGTAGATAAAGTCTCATACCAAGCTCTAGGAGCTTGATGTAGACCATATAATGCCTTTTATACCTTATAAACTCTGTCAGGGAACCCTGGAGGTTGACAGACATAAACTTCCTCTTCAATCTTGCCATACAGAAATGCACTCTTCGTATCCATCTGGTATGCTACAAAGTCTTTGAATGAGGCATAGGCTAAGAATACCCTAATTGCTTCAATCCTAGCAACTAGAGAAAAAACCTCATCATAATCTATTCCACTTCTTGAGGTGCTAACCTTGTGCAATAAAAAAAACAAAAATAAAAAAAAACCCAGCTTGCCTTATTTCTAATCACAATACCTCTTTCATCTTTCTTGTTCTTGTACACCCATTTAGTACCAATGGCTCTTTTGCCATGTGGTAAATCCACCAAGGTCCAAACCTGTTGTAACTTGAACTGTAGAAGCTCTTCTTGCATAGCTTCTATCTAACTTGGATCTTTTAATGCTTGAATTACCTTTTTGGGTTTCTTGGATAGGAAAAAAGCAACAGAAAGTATGGAAGGTCTTCTAGTTTTCCCTTCATAAACAGCACTAATAAACCTTTGTTCATTTGTATTCTTTGTCATTCTTCTTGTATGTACACCAGACTGCACATCATCAATCACATGATCAAATGAATGATCTTTATGGATTCTTGTATTTGGAGTAGAAGGAACTAGATATGTGGTAGTAATGTTGCTCATATATGTTTTTGTTTCATCACCAAAGAAATCAGCATGTGTGGCTTCAAGTGGAGCAGTAGTAACTGTTGGACTAACAGTATTAATATTTAGACTACCAGTATTAACATTTGTACTGGCAGTATTAATACTTGGCCTAGTAGTATTAACATCTTGAGTACTATTTTCAGGTCTCTCTTGATCATCAATTCCACTTTCTTTATTTACACCTTCATCATCCTTCTTTCCAGCATCACTAGAAGGTTGTGGTTCATCATTACTAGCATTCTTTGAAGAAGAATCAAATAGTGAACCATCTTTCCACAGTGGCATCAAAATGTAGTCTTGGCTAGATCATGTCTCCTTGCTAGAATGACCTGCACCAATACTTTCTTCTGTACCTACAAGATCATTAGAGTTTGTACCTGTAACAACTGGCACATAATTCATTGATTTTGTTAGAACATCAATATCAAACAACCACTTTGGTCCATCACCTGCAATAATAGGCTTATCCTCTAAGAACCTAATATGTAAGTTTTCTTCTACTTTCCTTGTTCTAATGTTGTATACCCTAAAAGCCTTACTATTCATTAAGTATCCAACAAAGAATCCTTCATCAGACTTTCCATCAAACTTTCCTAAATAATCTAAGGTATTAAGAATGGTAACATGACACCCAAATGGTCTCATAAAGCTTAGAGCAGGTGTTCTACCTCTAAACAGTTCATAAGGGGTCTTGTTATGAGGCTTAACTACTAATACCCTATTCTGCACATAGCAAACAGTATTAATTGCTTCAACCTAAAATGTAGTAGGTAACTTAGAGTCAGCTAACATGGTTCTAGCAGCCTTAATTAGTGTCTTATTTCTCCTCTCAGCAACACCATTTTGCTGAGGAGTTCTAGCTACACTAAATTCCTTCTTAATGCCTTTCTTTTCACAAAACTCACTCATGACTCTATTTTTGAACTCTATTCCATTGTCACATCTGATTATCTTTACCTTCTTATCAACTAGATTTTCTACCTCGGTTATAAAGCTCTTAAGAATGCCACTAGTCTCATTCTTAGTTGCTATAAATAAAACCCAAGTAAATTTGCTATAACCATCAGTGACAACTAGACAATATTTCTTATTCATTAAGCTGCTCACAAAAGTTGGACCAAACAAGTCCATATGCAACATGAATAAAGGCTGAGTAATAGAGTTCTGAATCTTGGACTTACAAGAGGCTTTGTGTTGCTTTCCCTTAAGGCAAGCAACACAAGTTTGGTCATTTTCAAAATGTTTTGTAGGTAAACCTCTCACAAGATTTTCCTTAACAAGTTTATTAATAGTTTTAAAATTTACATGACCTAGCCTCCTATGCCATAGCATTGATTCATCAAGTGTGGCATTTGCAACAAGACAAGTTAAACTCTCTTTAGGAACAATATTCTTCATATCAACACTGTACATATTATTCTTTCTAGGAACTTTAAGTAAAACCTGACTTTCATCAGCTAACTTAAAGTCAGGAGACAGAACAAAACATCCAGTGTCAGTAAAAAGAACACTATTCTTTTTGTCACACATCTGTGAAACACTAAAAAGGTTAAATTGTAACTCCTTGACAAAGTACACATCCTTAAAATCAAGCTTACCAGTTTTAAGAGTTCCTTTACCAGTAATTTTCCCTCCTTTGGCTCCTCCCCTAAAGGTAACATATCCTCTATCAAATTCCTTGAAGTCTGAGAGATAGGACATGTTCCCTGTCATGTGCCTTGAGCATCCACTGTCAACATAGCCTTGATCTTCTTTTTGTGGATGACCCTGCACATAAAAATAAGGAAATTAGTTTCCTTTGGGGACCCAAGCCATCACTAACTTGGATATGCCTCGTGCATCAACATAATTATGTTTCTTTAAAGTAATTGATGCACTATTAAGTTTGGTAGGTCTCTAAACCCAACATGTTAAGGCCTTAACAGCATTAACCTGATTTTCCCTCACATCATTAATTACTATTGAATTTGGCCTAATAGTATTAACTTCTTTTTGCCTAGCAGTATAAACTTTACCCTTAGCAGTATTAATTTTTTGGCTAAAATTTTTATTAGTTAATGTTGTTCTTGTTTGATAGGGCCTCTTTACAGTTGATTGTGCTGATTTATAAAAACATGACATTGGTCTAGCACTATAAACTGTAGTTTTGGGATGAGCAGTATTAACAGGCATATCAGTATTAAGTAGTCTTAAGCCAGTTTTCATTAAAACTTCTCTTGAAACCATGTTCTCGTGAGCACTAGGGTGAGCCTTTTTAGCAAAATAATTGTAATTCACCCTTGTATAATGTTTCTAGCTCCACCCATTTCCATTGATTGTAATTAACAGTGGAGCACTGCACATGGTCAAACTTCTCACAACAAAACAAGCTTTGTTGGTACCATCACCAAAGTTTACTTCTGCTTTTGGGACTTCTGATTATTCCAGTTTCTTTGATTTCCCTTAGGAGTTTGTGACCTGTACATTTCAACATACTTAACTGGTTTCCTAACTGGTTTTTCTTGTTGTTTAGTTTTAACAAATTCTATCTTAGCAACAGTAAGAAAAGCAGTTTTCTTCTCTAACTTATCATCTAACACCAACTCCCAAAACTAATGGGGCAGCAGGAGATTCCCTAACCTCATTAGAAATATCTTAACACTCTTACTAGTCTTAGGTCCATAGCCTTCAAACTCAGGCTGTTGGAACTCCTCTAGACCAGAGTAGGACAAATCAAGATTTAGGGGTGAAAATAACCCTGTATGGGGAGGTGGAACAGCATTATAGCTTACAAACCCCACACCCTTTCTACTTTTATCAGTTATCTGACTCCCTATTAATTTGTCTAGACTCTTAGAAGCATTATTAAATTTTTTAATTTTAATTTGATTGCTTTCTTTTTCTTGCTTAAGCTTTTTTAACTGACTTTTAAGCATACTAATTTCTGAGTCTTTATATGAGATATCTCTTTTTAGAACAACAAGTTGCTCACAAAAAATAACCTCATTCTTTTTGTAAAAGACAAGTTGCTCTTCTACAGATGCTAACCCTCTTTTATAAGTAGCTAAATTGAACTTAGATTTGTTAAACTCTATTCTTAAATCATCAAGTTGAGTTTTAAGAGTTTTAAAACTTTTTAGATAGGTTTTTAAACAAGTTTTGTCATTATGTATCTCAGAGTCTGGAAAAACTATAAGAGCCATGTTTGTAGAGACTTCATCATCTGCCATATAGCTCCAGTCAAAACCAGCTCCATCAATAGCCACCATGGCTTTGGAAGAAGTTTCTTCCACATTTACAGTCCTTCTAGAGCTGTCTTGATTCCTGTTTCTGCTATCTTGGTTCCTAGGTCCTTTGCATTCCCTTGCAAAGTGTCCCATCTTGTGGCAGTTGAAACACTCCACCTTGGACTTGTCATATCCAGCTGTGTCACTCCCATTGATAGTGATCTTTCTACCAGTTTTCTAGAAAAACCTTCTTGTCCTCATGCTCAGCAATGCTAACTGCCACTTCAAATCCATCTCTTCTAAGTCATCTTCATGGATTTGTTCAAGGTCCTCATGTACAAGTTGAGACCCGTTTGGTTGACTGGCCAAAAATGCATAAACAGTGGCATCACTTAAGTTAGCAGTACTAACTTGAGTACTAGCAGTGCTAACTTGAGTGCTAGCAGGGCTAACTTGAGTGTTAGCAGTACTAACTCCATAAGCAGTATTAACTTCATTAGTACTGCTAGGGGATGACACAAAAGCCATATTCTGAGAACTTGAGCTTGCAGTTCCTTTAACCTCTTGTTCAACAATCTTGAAATTGTTGTAGAGATCATCAAAGCTCATTGTGTCTAGATCAGGTTTATTCCTCCAGACCACATATACGTTTCCAACTCCAGAAGGCAGAATCTCAAAAATTATAGAATTGAGATCTTCTTGTGAAATATTTTCACCCAAGATAGCCAGCTGACTTACAATCTTCTGAAGCCTGTTAAAAATAGAGTCAAGAGACTCTGTGCTTGGAGCACTAAAGTTCTTATACATTTGCTTCAGAAGAGTCTTCTGAGTCTTCTTTGTGGCTTCATTACACCAATCTGTTTGATATAGCAGCAAACAAAGTCTTAGCATCCTTGTACTGATTAAATGTCATTAGATGTTCATTAGGAAGTGCCATCAGTAACATACTTCTTGCCTTCACATCATTCTTCTTTTGAGCCTTTTCTTCAGTAGTTATAGGACCTGGTATTAGTGAAGTTGAGGTACCATCAGCATTTGTTGTTGTTTGGGCTGCTGGTTTGAATGAGTTTTCATTCTTTATGACATCCCATAGAGCATAGTCTTGTACTTAAAAGTATTGCTCAATCCTTAGCCTCCACATATCATATTCACCCTGTTTGAGAATGAGAAACTTTGCAGTAGTGGTTTATGCAGTTCCTAGATCCATCTCTTCCTTGTGAGTACAGAGTTCTTCTTGTTAGTTTCTTCTAGATCAAAGTTTCAGAATACAAGCTCTGATACCACTTGTTGATCCTAACTTAAGATCAATTCCTTAGCTTGTAAATGTTAAGTTACTTTGGATAGAACAAAAACAATTATGGTAGAAACTTTGTGAATACTAAAAAGTATGCGGAATCTACTCTTTAATACTTAGAAGAATATTAATGAAACAGTAAACTGTATAAACAATGATATTACTGAAAAGCTCCAATATTATTATTATCAATAATACGAGTACTCTGTATAGTATTAGAGTTTACAATCTTGAAGCTATATATCAAAATGTATATGTGTGTCACTATAACCATAACCTAGGATCTTCTTTTATACACCAAAGAGTCCTTTACAAGATAACTACAAATCTTCTATAATTCATAGATAACTGCAAATCTTCTAACTTAATAAGATATGCACTGAATAAGTCAATACATATCACTTAACATGTCTTTATCACTTTAGCAGTCTTAATCTTCATGCAACAGTCTTAAGTCCTTCAGCAGTCTTAAGTTAGTACTGGTAGTACTAACTTACTCTAGCAGTACTAACTGGTTAGTACTGACAATTGTAACTTGAGCAGTACTAATTGTTGGCTTGGCAGTACTAAGTATGTAGACTTTTAATTCCCAACACTCCTGTTTACAAGCGTGGAATGCTTTGACTCTTTCAAACAGTTCCTGTTTAGCCTGCTCTTCGAACATAGTTTTCAGTTCTTTTAGCATGTCATATGCATTGTATTTCTCTAAAGTCCTCTGTAGGTCTGGAGACATACTCGACAGCATAAGACATGCAACCTCTTGCTCAAGATTGACAGTCTCATAGTACTTGTCAATAGTGTCAGGGACAGCAGTTTCAGGATTAGGAGGGGGTTTAGTAGGTTGTTCCACAAACTTCATCTTTTTCTCATACCTGAGAACAATCCTTAGATTTCAATACCAGTTTGTGAAATTCGAACCAGTAAGTTTCTCCTGTTGGAGAATTGACCTGATAGTTGTATTGTTTATGTTTTGGGCAGCAGCCATCTACAAAACAATCAAAAGTTCAAAAAATATTAGTATTTTTGATAATTATCTCTTATAAAATTAACTACCCACATTTATAAAAAATAAACAATTAATTTTATCAAGTGTCTAAGATCCAACTTGACATTCTATCATTAATGCAATTGATCTACTAGAAATGGTAAACTCAAAAGGTAATCAACGTGTGATAATTGCCAACATGTTCAACTCTTAGCTTGTATAGGGCACAAGGCATCATAATCCAGAATTACAATGTCAAGTAGCATGTTTAACCCCATCTTGTACCTCAGGTCGAAGTTCTAAACAACCATACTCGATATAAGTCTTTCGATACAAAATTAGTAATTTTACAGTCTCAAGTGTGACTATACGATTGTTATATTACATTCTTTTGCAAATTTACCTAAAACTGTTTTAGAGTAAAAATACAACTCAAGTGATTTCATACTTTGATGGCAAATGACTTAATTTTAAGGGTAGAATTTGATAAAAATAATGTTACCAAAATTTTTGTATAAGGAAGCATGCAAACAACCTTATAACAATAGTTATTTTTAAAACATTTCTATTTTCATTTTAAAAACTTTCTATAAATAGAAATCTCTACATTTTATAAATCACATGTCATTTTATAAATCACATGTCATTTATAAAATTAGTGCCTTGTTTACAACATTTCCAAGTATAAGTGATCTTACTACGGATAAGGTTAATTCCCCTCAGGAAATAAACGAACCCTTGTAACGATTTCGACTTACTTGAAATATTGTTAAAATCGTTTATTAAAATTGTTTATTCTTATGTTGTTCCGTCGCGAGTTCCTTTTCGGAAACCACTAAACCCCTGTGTTATAGAACGTTGTAAGAAATTACAAATTTACGTATATAGCTCATGATTTAGCAAAGTGTACACAATAAGCATTTTAATCATGTGCTTTTAGTCCATATTAATTTTTAAAATCATTTTTGCATTTTATAAAGATAAGACGCCACAATATAAACATGCAAAACATATTTATCAAATTTAATCATACTAAACAAGAATCATTTACGCAATTAAAACATTAATTCAACTAAGGTCTTCCCTACTTTAGCAATTAGTCAATTAATTCGCGTAATGATCTCATGCACACCATATAGAAAATGCATGCATGTAACATATATTAAGCTTCATAACCATGGTTTACATGCACATAAGTCATGGTTGACAATTTATTACTAGATAAACAAGCAACAATATATATTAAATCTAAAATGCAAATAACAATATAATAAGCGAATTAGATATCTTGTAAAAATATGTGCATATTTTTATTTCCATATTTATGTGACAAATAAGGGCAAGTATTATTTCTCTAAATAATTCCCTAAAATATTTTTCACATAAAAGGCAATAAAATAATACATATATGCGACATTTTTATATATTTTTACCTTTTTTTATGTAATTACAACTCTATATGAGATGGCTCATGATGCCACTGCTGGAAATCATTATCTAAATAACCTAATATTACATTAATATTAAACTAGCTACGCAGCGGATATAGATCACATATAGCATGTACAATTAAAACAAAAACATAAATAAGGAAACATACCTCTAGCAACCAAACTAGTGCTGAATCGAAGACACTTCGAGTACACGCACGTGTGTAATAACGTACGAACCAAACTCCATTACGAGTTACTAAGATAAATAACCTCTACGTGTATCCACACTACACATCAAACAATACCACCCGAATGCTAGTTCTTCAACCAACGATTAAGTGAACACTAAAAGTAGCAAAACACAAAACCCTCTAAATGGGGTGTTTGTTTGCGTCGACCAAAGAGAGAGGAGAAGAAGAAAAGGATTATTGATTATAAGCTCTAGGGTCCTCCTTATATAGTAGGTGAATTTAGGGTTTATCTAAAATACATAACTTGTAGGAAAAGATAGCTCAAAAACCAATCCAACCCCCTTTGGGCTTGGGGCTGGTCAAACTCCCACACAACACCCGTTGGTGTTGACTTTTTGACTTTTCTAATATTTGTGGATAATTACATTTAATTACTCATTAATTAAAAAGCCTTATTTGTTAATTATTCCTAACAAACTAATTAACGACCGTTAGTGTTCCATCGTTGATTCATATATTAATATAAATAATCAATATATAAATATATTATAAACATTAATAGAATGATATCTAAGTGTAAACGTGTGTGACCCCGTAGGCTCACGTATTTCTAGTTGTATAAATATATGTATGACATGAGCACAAACCAACAGGAAGTTTGGTTTAGCTAAGCGATTATGGTTTGCTCCATTGTAGCGGTAAACCTGAAAAAACAAGGTGGGTTCTAAGCAACTATAAAAAAATCGATGGTGATCCAAGTCAATCTAAATTCAGAAAAAGACATTTAGTGTTTAAAAAAGTTAAAGCATACCAGTTTGGCTCATAAAGAGGGATTCATATTGTTGGATTTTATGATCTAATTAACCTTTAAAAACTTTTGTATGATGCAATGTTTGAAAATGGTTATAGTCCAAGTAAAACATTTGACCTGGTTCTCTATAACCTTGGCTCTAGATACCAATCTGTAACACCCCCAAAATGGGTCGCAGCGGAATATGGGTCTGAGAGTGTTACTTCATAGATCAACAGCACAAGATATGAGAACGACCTCTATATGAGTCGTTTGAAAATGATACATTGGATTAAATAAACTTGTTTGTTACAGAAGCCCGAAGCTTAAATTGTTCACCCATGAAAATGTAAAGATTTTAATACATAACAAATACTCCAAAATGTAATGCATTTAAATCTCCATGCAAAATGATTCCCAAAATGTTGACCCCCAATGTATCCTTGTTCTTGTACCTTATTGACCTGAGAAAAACATGCTTTAAAACGTCAACATAAAGTTGGTGAATTCACAGGTTTAATAAATGTATAAAGTAGGACCGCAAGATTTCCAAATGTAAGACATGTAACACATACAATATCTCAAAAGTAATTACGAAATGCACTAAGCTCATGACACTGAAGCTACAACATATATGTATGCAAATTAATGCAAATAATGTGCCCGTGTAGATGTTCAACCCGCAACATCCAAATTGTTCCGACATGGTATACATTCGTTGTTTCAGTACATTCGAAACTAGTGAGCGCTACTCACCCGAACGGGGATGTCAATCCCAAATAGATCTATTCATAACATTCGCGCTTACAATCTAGTAATTAACAGTTCATGATTCATGGGCATAGTGGGTTATAGCTACTTAGGCAAACTCGTAATTTGTATAAAAGTGTACTTGCGTCGAATCGTAAAACAATGCATGTTTCTCACCCCAAAGTTATGAATCATTGTAATGGTATAAAAGCGGGGCTATGAACTCACCGTAAGTGAATGATTTGATTATCTAAATCAAATATGTAAATTGTCTCGGTAATCCGAATGCAACCTAATTAATTGTAGGTCGTATGAGCATAATGTATTTTATATAAATAAAATATCACATGTTATATAGTTACACCACCACCTAGTAGTTTTCGTTAAATTGTAAAAAGTTGAAATATTAATTAAATCGTACTTTGTTAAATAAATGTACATGTAATTGTAACCGTAAAGAAAATATTATTTTTCGTTCAACAATGTATTATTTGTTAAAAATATATGATTTAATATTTTTATTGATTATGTAATGATATTATATTATTAATTTAATTGTTTTATAAAATAATCTATAAAAGTAAAAATAGTGCATAAGCTTTTATAAACCTCGTATCTTTATCGTTTTAACTCCGTTTTAAGTGTTTCTTATGTCCACGGTTTCATATCAAGAAAATCTATCAAAATATTATATTTATAATATTTAATCCACTGATGAACAGTAACTTTTACTGTTAATCGAGCCGTGGGTTTTGGCTTATATTGAGAGAGTTCTGTGGCTTGGTGAATTGCTTGGAGTAGGGGTGAGCATATGTACCGAGAACCGCGGTTCCGAACCGAACCGAACCGGAATCGACCCAATCCGAACCGAATTTTAGAACCGCGGTTCGGTTCTCGGTTCCTCAATATTTCAAATTTCGGTTCTCGATTCGGTTCGGTTCGGTTCCGCGGTTCTCGGTTCCGGAACCGAAGAACCGCCCGACTTCAAATATATGAGATTTTTATTAGATTTTTGGTTTTCTTACGTGATACTTATCCTTGTTGCAACTTCATGTTTATATTTCTTTATAACAATTACATTAACGCATAAGTTGATCTTCATTTGCCACCTATTTTATTCTACCCAGAAGTTCCTTATTTTTACGCTACAGGTCACATCACCATTTTGTATTGTAAAACCATATATAGATACAAAGGATGTGATTAAATACGAAGACACACAAATTGTATAAAAGGATAACATATTTTAGCCGTTTAAGGGTAAGAACTTTTTTTAACCACAAAAAAGTTTAAACACAAATTGAGTTTTTGGATTTTTTTTTGAAATTTCGGTTCCAATCGGGTAAGAACCGAAATACCCGAACAGGACACGAGAACCGAAGGGAACCGAAACACGCCCTTCGATCCGGGTCGATTCTTTGCGGTTCCGGAACCGCGCTCACCCCTAGCTTGGAGTATGTAAATGAATGCTAGTATGTATGACCTTCCTTATATAGTAAGTGGGAAACCTTAAACTATCTAAAATCAAACCATGGGATGTTGTGGTTTCAAGTACAAGTGTAAGAAGGCTTCTCCTCCTCCCTAGGCATGTACACGGCTCAAAGATGGGTCTTGGGTACATTTGATGTGCCAATTTATGGATACATGGGATATCTAGTACTTCTTGTAAGGTTGTGAGTTGTAAAGGTAAGTGTTAGTGGGTTTTAAGGATTTATTTCATGTATATACATACTAGATCCGGTTCTAATGAATAATAAGTGGGGAAATGAATTAGTTTTTGTATATTGGGTATAAAAGTGGGTATTTGTTTGAGTGTATATAGGTATTGGTGCTTCCGGGTATGCCTAAATGTAATTTATTGCGAAACGTAAGCGTTTTACGTAACCAATAAAAATAAAATAGGAAAAGTTATAAATTATACTCTAAATAGTTATATAACACTTGCTTGACGTAAATTTTATTCGTTTGGTGTCCATTTATATTGAATGATGATTTTTAGTTTACGTGATTTAACTATTTGATAATAATTAAAAGTGAACGCGTAAAACTCTAAAAATAAATAATGGAATTAATTGAGTCAGGAAATAACCTGAAATAACAGATTGTTACAGTCTTCCCCCGTTAACGGAGCCTTGTCTGCCAGGATCAAGATGCGGCACCTGTCGAGGGTGCGGTTCTTGTGAAGAGTTGCAGATACTTCTTCCGGAACTGATCTTCATGTTCCCATGTGAACTCAGGACCTCTCCTGGAGTTCCATCAAACTTTGATGATGGGGATACGGCTTTGCTTTAACCGCTTGACTTCACGATCCATAATTTCCATTGGTTCTTCAACAAAGCGGAGTTTATCATCAATGTGTATTTCATCTAACGGGACTGCCACCGGTTCGTCGGATAAACACTTCTTTAGATTGGATACATGAAATGTGATGTGAACCCTGCTTAACTGTTGAGGAAGTTCGAGTCTATAAGAAACGGTTCCCACTTTGGCTAACACCTTAAAAGGTCCAATATATCTCGGGTTCAACCTCCCTCGTTTGCCAAAACGTATGACCCCTTTCCAAGGTGATACCTTTAACATAACTCGGTCACCAACTTGAAATTCTAAGGGCTTATGCCTCACATCGTCGTAACTCTTCTGGCGATCGCGAGCGGCTTGAATTCTTTGCTTGATTTTGACAATATTCTCGGTTGTCTCATGAATGAGTTCTGGACCGGTGAGCTTGTATGAAAATTCGATCAACGGTAAGTGTCTTTCCCAACCATTCCCAAAGTCTATCACGCAAGCGCGTAACATATCTTCTAATGTCTGAATGGTCCTTTCGCTTTGCCCATCAGTTTGCGGATGGTATGCCGTACTCATATCCAACTGAATAGCCTTCTGAAATGACCTCTAAAAATTTGACGCAAACCTGGGGTCACGGTCACAAATGATTGAGACTGGTATTCTACGTCTCGTGACTACTTTTTTCAAGTACAATCTTGCTAGTTTGTCCATAGGGTCAGTTTCCCTCATCGGTAAAAAGTGTGCAGACTTGGTGAGTCGGTCTACAACTACCCATATAGTATCGTTTCCACTTTGCGTCCTTGGGAGCTTGATGACAAAATCCATAGTGATATTGTCCCACTTCCATTGAGGAATCTCTGGTTGTACCAACAAGCCAGATGGCTTTTGGTGTTCAGCTTAGGCCACCAGTATAGTTGCTTCATGTCTTGGTACATTTTATCGGAACCTAGGTGAACAGAATATTTTGACTTGTGAGACTCATGCATAATTAGAGCCCTTAGATCACCGAAGCACGGTAACCAACCCCTGTTATTAAAACACAGTGTTTCGTCCGCACGTGGTTCTAATTTCTCCTTCCTGGATTTTTCTGGGTCCTTCGAATTTTCAATCAGCATACCTCCCACGTCTTTAGACTTGAGGTTTTTTGGTTTTCTTGCCTCAGTCTGAGCCTCCAAAATCCGCTTGGGAAGGTCCAAACTAATAATCATAACTAAGGCTCAAACCCGTAATGGCTTATTTCGTTCTTTCCTGCTCAATGCGTCAGCCACTACGTTTGCTTTTCCCGGGTGATAACGAATTTCACAATCGTAATCACTAAGCAATTCCAACCATCGGCGTTGGAGGTTTATCAAAGGTTTATAAAAATGAAAAGGCTTATAAATTCTTAAATCATAGTGTGTGAATGTTTATAGTGCATGAAATGAAATAGGTTCAAGATTATGAACATTTTCATCACAAGCAAATGTGAGTAACTCATTTAATGTCTAATACATTTTATAAAGTCTTAACAAGTTTATTATAGTGAGAAGATGTCAACAAACTGAAAAGGTTTATAAATTGATAATATTGTGTGACATGTAAATGTTATAAACTTTTGGGCAAATGGCACAAAAAGGTACCCAACTTAAAGGTCATTTTCGATCGAGGTATCACATCTTTTTTCTTGCATAAAAAGGCACCCAACTTAATTTTTTTTGCCAATTTGGGTATTTTTCATTAAATATTTAACATCGTCCGTTAAGTCTTACATTTCAAGTCCACCGGCCGCTACCACCACCACCAATCATCATCGCCACCACCAATCATCATCGCCACCACCAAGCCTCCCCACCAACATCCTTACAAGCACCGCCTCCACCACCAACCCTACCCACCACGCCGTAAATCACCAACTCTACCCACCATCGCCACAAACCACCAATATTGTTGTTTGTAGTGATATTTGTGTGACAATGAATTATTATCAATCAACACTTCGTTTCTTGCGTGCCAAAATAAATTTTCTGGATTAAAAGTTGTAGAAAATAAAACAAATAATTTTAGAATGTACCAAGTAAATTATTAAAAATGTACTAGTGGATCAGTTAAAAAAATAATTATATATATAAATTGTAACGAGTAGAAATTTTAAAAAAGGACCTTAACGGCTACAAATTTTGAAAGAAAAGACCTTAACGGCTACAAAATTAAAAACCCCTAATTTTCACCTATATATACCCAAGTTTCACATACATTTTCACCCATTCTCCTATATTCATACTCTTTTAATTTTTATTTGATGGCTTGGTCTCTCCCACATATCGTAGAAGAAATCAAAGAGTATGCTCAATAACAATGTGAAGAAGACTTTTACTTGGTACATTCTTAAATAATTTACTTGATACATTCTTAAATGAGTATGCTCAAAGTTTGCTTGTTTTGCCAGGTTTAACTTTCGTTAAACACATTCCGCAAGAAAGACGTGTTGTGATCGACAAATTTTTGAGAGACGAAGCCTCAAAAGATTACAAGGTTGAACGGAAGTTGTGGAAATATGTGCAAAAAATACAAGATAATATCAGTCACAAAATCCGTTCAATGCACAAAGAAAACAAATAGGAGCTGTTTTCGTATCGTATGTATTTTTATTTGAATATCGTATTTCTTTTTTGTGTATTGTATTTTTATTTGAATGTCGTATTTCTTTTTTATATATTGTAATTTTATTTTTATTTGAACAAAATGTATATGTTTTAAATTAAATTGATGTACACGTACAAAATCAAACAAACTAAAATTTTATTCTTTTAAATAAAAGTACAAATTACAATACGAAATTTTAAACACAATACGAAATTTAAAGCAAATTACGAAAAACTAAAAACACAATGGTTGGCCTATTTGTTTTAAACATGTATCCAAACAAATTTATTATTGACTTGTTTTTCTAATTTTGCCGCCTTTCGGAACAGAGCATTATGCATCCCGTAATCTTTATCAAAATTTTCTTTAAAAAAAGTGTCAATTAAAGCACGTTTCAGTTGCGAAATGTCATTGCATTTCCTCGAATGCTTTCCGCATATCATCTTTAGTTGTGCTTGCATTATCATATTCAACAGCTAAGTTCATAATCACTAGCTGAAGGACTTTATCCTCCTCAATTTGTTTCTGAACTATAGTTTTGATTTCATCAACAGTACGTGAAACCGAACACGTCATTAAATTTTTCATAAAGGGGTATACAAAAAAGTTGTGTTTAAAAAGGTTAGAGTTTAAGAAGTATTAATAGGTAAATAAAATGATATATGAGAAAAAATATTAATTTGATACCGTTATATATGAATGGGCCCCACATTTTCACAATGCCTCAAAAACACCTCACCTTGGTGACTTATTTTTTCTTCTCCTTGTGTGTGACGATGGGAGCTTTTAGAGGGCCTCGCGCATCAGGCTAGCCTCACGGGCACTCCTCACGACCCAATACAAGTATCCTTAACAAATCATACCCATTTCTATTCCCTTCCATAATCAAATCCATACCCATACCCATAGTGAATCCTCACCACAAAACCAAACCCTAAATATCTTTGGACTAATTATAAACAAAAACAAGTACTTGCAGATCAACCAATCTGACCCACATTAAGCCATACCTATTGACGCATGTGGCTAATTAGACAACTATAGGTCACTCAACCTACACAGTTTTATCTATCAAATATCCCACGACCTGATTCAGCTTAAAAGCAACTAGTCCACTTGATACCATAAAAATCAAAATATCTTTTATAAATAACCCAAACGTTGCTAGGATTTCCTTCTTTATATATCAAATAGTGGTCAAAAGATTGGAGAAAAAAAACCAATTCACAAAATAGAGTCGCTCCTAAGTCAGAGCTGTACACTTGTTTATAACTAGAGTCATGAGCAACTCTTATCTTCTTTCGGTTTCGAATAACGGGCCAGTTAGGTTTGACCACTTTAGTTTCTATCGATAACATCTGCAGGCAAATTGAGGTCAAACATACCATCTCCATACCCATCTCTTCTAGCCCTCTTCTGACCAGGAAAATTGCTTTCTTCCGAGCTTCCCGATCCTGAAGGCCTGTCAGATTCAGACGAGCCACCTGTAACATAAACAAAAGCCACATTAGATGGATATGTTAAACTTTCTTTACAATTTTCACTTTCTATAAACCATGGCAACTTCGAGTTCCATTTACTTACTAACGGGTCCTAATTTAACTACGCTTAATCCCTTAAAGTTGAATCAGATAAAATAGCCAAGAATAGGTTACGTGAATCATAGAGTGAAATTGTTTGGAAAATAGTTTTAAACAAAATAGAATAACATTTGCGGGCCAACCTAGTCCGACCCAGTTCAACCGTCACTACATAACTACCGTTCCAAAACCAGACCTGTTCTGACCCATTACTGACCCACCCATTCTGCCACCTATATTCTCCAGTTTAGAGTCTCATTTGATATGAGGATGATTAAGATGGGTCCAACAAAAAACCAATTGACTTTGACATTTCATCTGCAAAACCAGCTTAAGGGAAGAAGTTCAAGTTACTTTACCAGTAGTTGGCTCTTCCAACCTTCTACATTTATCTCCGACATGAAGTTCTGTAGCTTTCTCGATCCCTTTGGAGTGGTATGGAGCTATGTTATGTATGCCAAATTGCAGGGAACCCAACAATTCCGTCTCTATACATTCATACCTACAAAATGTTAAGAAAGTGAATATGTTGCTTAAATAAAAACCACAAGCTTCAAAATACTAGTACTTACATTTTCTTGCACAAATTGTCTGTGATCACAGATAGATTGATGACTTGCATCCGAATTTCCATAATTTTGTCCTCAGTGAAAGAATCAAAAGGTTCCTCGATAAACTTGGATAGTTTCTCAACATTTGTTTCAAGCTGCTGTTGCTGATCCTCAAACAAATGTTGTTTTATCTCAAGGTCCTCTTTTGTCATCTCATCATTGAACAGCTCGTCACCAAACATATAAAATGCAAAAGGTATGAATAAGGATGTGCCCGCCTTGATCTGAACAACGATAATGACCCATTTGTAAGCCAAGCTAAAATATCTTAGCTGTGCGTCTTTTCCCTCCCAATAACTTGCAACTTTTCCTTGGATGGTCTCCTTCAGTTTAGATTCCTGCTTAAACGAATCAGTATGAGCCTTGTAGCGATTGTGGTAGTGCATGTACCGGTAGAGGTCCCGCTTAGCACGCTCGGATTGTTTCTCACGGTCTTCCTTGTACCGACCACAGCTATGCCCAGCGATACTTGACCATGTATGATCCCGACCAGTTGCACCACCACATAGCCAACTAGTTCACATGTAACAAATGTATGAATATTTAACATTTTAAAAATTAATTGCCTATAATGTCTATAATCGTAGTCAAATGGTATATCCGTAATATCATAGATTTTAGAGCAGATTACATTATGGTCAGTGTGGTTTGCATAAATTTAAAGAACTGGTCCTCGTCGATACTCATTTACAGATATGGTCCCTAAAAAACAGTGTTTGTTTTCACCCTCGCTCTTTAGCCTCGAAGGAGCTAAAAGAAATTTAGTTACATACTTGCGGGAAATAATTGTGACAGAAAAACTTATGTTTCTAGAGATCATATTATGCGTATCAGCGAGGGACCAATGGAGTCTAGCTGTTAAATAAATAGACACACTGTCCCATTTTTTTAATAGAATTTAAAGTAGTAAAAAAAAGAGTGCTCTTACCAAAAGGCTTGTCCACAGATACAGCTCACTAGATTGCAGCCGCCATTTTTCTCGACAGGTTTGTGACACTTTGGACAAGGCTTTGTATGAACAGTAATCCAATTGACTGTTTCTGATTCATCTCGACATTTCTTAGTCCAAAGTTGCCACATTGCACAAGAACAAGGGGAATGAGCTTCACATAAGCAACTGAAACAAAACTGATTACCACACGAACACTCTACCTCACAAAAGGCATCTTCCTCAACACGGATTGCGTTCCCACAATGAGGAGTACTTGGACACCATTTTACCATTTTATTGTCATCGATATATGACTCAAGAAGAAATCGATCAAATTTTTCAGCCAAATTGAGTTAGACCGCTTGGGTTTTATGTAGCCCATTCGGACTACTAGCCCGTCCGGCATATACACGGACAGTTTCTAATTTTGACTCTACATGTAGAGACTCGACTTTCAACCCATTTAGTTATGAGTTAGTCGGTTTCAAAAATCATTGATCTCAAACATGTCGAAAAACAAAACAGATGGTCAAATGGGTTGAAACTTGAAAGTTGCTTCAAGTATGAAAAAACACCGCGAGACAATAACAACCAATTTCGTATATAAATTATAAAAGATTTACATGCACTGACAAAAACTTATGCTCTTTAAGTCCTTCCGAATATCTCTTATAATCTTCTTTTTCATCTATACAAAAACTTGTAAAATTAAAAAAATGGGTGTCCACCAATAATTGGAAAAGATAATATCAATTCAAAAAAGTTACCAAGAATACACTTGTACGTGAAAGAGCTCAATGCATCCAAAATATTAATCACATAACATTAGCAACTTAAGCCATAACATTCGATTGGAAGATGCTCATATAAGAAGCGATAATCTATGTTTAGCTAAAATGAGCTTGTAAGTTCAGTTACTTATTTTTCAAAGCCATCATTTCTATCTTACAGATTCAGTTTTTTTATATACACAGACACACACATATGTTATATGGTAGTAAGTCTAAAAACTAAGATTGACATTTTCTAGTACAAAGTAAATGTTCAGGGGTTGCCCTGATAGTATAAGGACTCATGTTGCGGAGCAAGGCAATAACTCTAGAGGCATGTGGTCAAGGCATGGATCACGTACCCGATAAATTGGTGTGCGAAAAAAACCATGTATGAAATTATGCTACATATTGCAATGGATATTTTACTTCAGGTGTCGTAATATCATATGGTACCTCAAATCAAGATTGTCAAGTTTCAGTTAATCCACTACACATCTATGATGATGGGTAAAAATATCATGTGCAGCTTTCAAAACTATTATTGAGAAATAATTAAAACACAACAATGCCTAAGTTCAAACGTACCGGATCGTATCCATTTCATCCTTTAATCACCACCAAAAGGTACTCATTTTGACTCTCAATAAGTACCTGTTCTGGCTCGTTATGCTCCTCATTATTATAACCTATACACATATCGTATTCTAGATTAGGCACTTCCGTTATATCCGTATATAGGCACACAATCAGAAATCAATAAGCAGCCATCATATAGTTTTTTGAACCTCGCAATCAGTTTCCTTTATCAACAGTGAAGCTAAAGAGCACAATTTAGATATGACTGAACCTTTATCATGGTTTCCAAGTATTTACTATTATAAGTTTAGCCTGCTGCAACTTTAAAAAAGAACATTTGCAGGAAGCAACGCTACTAAGAGAGCCAGGTATCATAACTTGGCAACACCATTTTTTGGGTGCCACATCAGCGCCACATCAGCATAACACCAACACCAACACCACTCCTCTAATCATAACACCAAATAACACACTCACCTTTTTAATTTCATAAAACCCCCTAAACAATTATTTCATTATTTTAACAAACTAACTATTTCATTCATAATTAAACATACAAGTTACATTAAAAAAAACACATTACGAAATTAAAAAAAAATACATTACGAAATAAAAAAAACATTACGAAATTAAAAAAAAACATTACGAAATTAAAAAAAATACATTACGAAATTAAAAAAAAAACTACTCGTCTTCGTCTTCGTCGTCCTCGTCACCCAAATCATTTTTCATTTTGTTTTTGATCAATTTTTTTTGCTTCTTGATCCAATAGGCGTCGTCTTCGTCCAAATCCTTGGTGCTAGTAGCTAGAAACCTCAACTCCTCCAACCGCATTAGTGTGCGGTCTTTTTCGGCTTGAGCTTCGAAAGCCCTTTCGGCGGCTTCCCGTTTCAGACGAAGCTCCTGCTCCATTAGCTCCCCGAATTGGGCCGACGCGCTACTTCCACCGGTGCTCGCCGTTGCGTCAGATTTGCTTTTCTTGGCGGGCCGTTGTTTGCCGGGCGGACGTGGTCGTGCATCGTGACCGAATAGATCCTCCTGGCTAGCCCCGGGGACGTCTCCGGTTAAGTCAACTTGTTCCGGTGCGTCCCATTTCGGGTGGAATCTCAAAACGGCCCAAGCATCTTCTTGAGAAAACGCGACCCCTCTATGCTCGTCACGGTAAATACTTTGAGCCCGTTTCAAATAATCCACATCGTTTTCGCCACTTTTCCCCAAACGTTTGGCCCGTTTGTACGCGGCGTTGAACTTTTGGCAATTGGCATTCAACGTATGCCATTTACTAGTCAACATATCCTTCGTACGGTTTTGAAATTTTTTTGAATTGAACTCGATTCAAACTAATTACCAAAACGTTGTCTACTTTGTGACCTTCGACATTAGTATCTTCGGAAACGGCCAGTAACAGGTTGCAAGCCAAGTTCTCATTCGACCGTGGTAGCCAAGGCCCGCTATTGTTACTGGCTCTTGGGGCTGTCTTCAACATTTTTTCCCCATTCGGGCTTTAGATTTTCTTGCCGACGCCTTTTTTTGGGAATCGAATCTTGTTGGGTTTGAGTGAGTGTATTGGGAAGATTTTCTGAGTGGAATGATGCGTGGATTTTTGTTTGGAGATTATTATAATCAAAGTTTAGGATTTGTGATTGTTGTAATCGGAAAAAAGCTTGTTGTTGTTCTTCGGTTGGTATTGGTTGAAATGTTTCCGGACGTCATCGACCCGGTGAGGAGATTCTTGAAACTGTTGTTGGGAATTCAGAATTTTTTTTTATTGCTAAAAGATGTATGTTTTGTATTTGAAGAGTGGTGAATTTGTTGTGATTTTGTATTTGTTGTATGTGTTGTCTATATAGTGAGTTGAGTGAGGGGGGTTTTTTTTAATTATTTTTTAATTTTTTAATTTTTGTTTAAATTTTTTTTTTTTTTTTTATTTTTTTATATTTTTAATTTTTTTAAGTTTTTGTTTTTTATTTATTTTAAACTGATTTTTTTTTTAAAAAAAATCAGCCGGTTTTTTGGGGGTTAAGGTTGTTTTAAAAGATTTTTTTAATTTTTAATTTTTTTTATAAATACTAACCGTTAGGGGCTAAAATGAAACATTTCAAAAAATTGGAGATGAGAACAGGAGAAAGGAGCCTAAAATTTTAAATTCTAGCGCTTAGGAGGGTTAAAATGTAAAAAAAAAAAAAAATTTTAAAAACCACCCAACGCGACGTTTGGTCCCGGCCAACCAACGCCGAGCCCAACGCCGTTGGGCAACGCGTTGGTGGGGTGTAGTAACGCCGGACAAAGCCAGCCAACGCCGTTGCCGACGTTACTACACCGAGTGCTCTAACACTTAAATCCCTCACTGAGTATAGACCCTTTTAATATATCAGTATAAATCAAATGTCAACCGCAATCACGAAAGATACATAACCACTTACCGGGTTTGGTGAAATTATTAACAAACTAAGTCAAAATATGTGTTCCTTGGATTACTCTTTGAAGCCTGCGAAAAGAAAAGATAAAAATAAGAGGAAGTCTGGATCAAACAAAAAACAAAACGTTACAACTTCTATGCAATTTTCTCTTATCCAGACACTTCAAGTGTTTATAAGAGACAAGTCTTTATAAAACCCAATCTGAATAGAACAAATGATTTGAACACATATCTGAACATGAAATCTGCACAAAATAATCAACTTAAATTAAAATTAAACAGCGAAATAATTAATGTAATACTAATGGCATATTGGTTACAATACCTCGATTTCTTTTTCAAAATCGTTAAACCTGTAACTTTTCTGAATAATAGCAATTTCAGAAACCCTTGTGATCTCATCTCATAAAATATCAACGTGTTGTTGAATATTGGTTTTGAATTATAGAAGATCATTGATGTTAATATAAATTCAAAATTGTTGAGGAATCTTCCTAATTGTATTTATGTCAAGAATTGCTTATTGATTGAATTAATTTTGTAAACTATTGAATGTATCGATTTTTTATCTAATTGACAATTATCCAAGTAATTAGATGGCTGAAAAAAGTGTGGTTTATTAGAGAGTATAGATGTCTCTTCTTTGAAAAGTCTCATTAGTTAAATACAACTGATCTTGCTACAATAAATAAAACATTATTAAGAGGCCTCATTATAACAAGTTGTTATTAAAAACCACCTTTTATGCACAACTTTAAGTGTTTTTTTTTTTGATGAAACCTCTTTTTAATTATCACTTAGGGCCTTCAAATTCATTAACCGCCCTGACTTGTATGTGTGTTGTTTCACTAGAAAATATGATTTATTTATGGTTTGGAAGTATATTATTAATGACATGCTGCTGTGCACTTGCAAAGTTGTGTGCACAAAGTGTTACCAGCTAGATTTCAAAGTTAAATACGAAAACAATAATCGGTTATTTGAAAATATCAAACAAAGATACATGTCCACCATTCTATCAAAGAAAACCTTAACCACAAGTTACCATTACTCAAAAGCCATTTTCTACATAATTAAGTTTCCAAGTTAAAAATCTAAGACATTTTTTATTTTCTTCAGTGTCAACTTGAACTATGTTATATAGATAACAACTCTGACCGTGACCTATTGTTCAAAATGAATTTTCCCCGTCCAAAATAATATATTACTTTTGTTCATGTATTCAAATAAGGCGGATGAATATTTAAAAAGAAAAAATTATTCTCAGTACAGCTTATTAGGTAATTAACTAAATCTGTCTATTTAATTAATATTCTAATTTTCCTATAAAAAAGTCTTGTGTTTCAGTGTGGTATTTTTTGTTGTGTGAGAACTGAGAAATTCACTAACAAAATAGTTATGAGTTTTAATCCTGATTAATATATGTGAGACATATTTATTGTTTATATATATTGAGATAGTTGATGCGGTATAAAATAAAAATTCTTTTTCTATTCTTTTGAAAAGCAATATTCTAAATTCTATGAATATGCACCAAGCCTTTTTTTTTGTTACTTTTTTCTAATCCCCTCAATAAAATATACTATGACGCAGCCATAGAAAAAGTTCATATATATATGCTTTAACAGTAAACTACAATTGACCCATCATATGGGTTCTTACGTGTTAATATATTTATTATGATAAACAAATACTACACATGCGATGAGCCTTCAGGTTACATGCATCATCATGAGCTGAAACAAAATACATTTTTGGGGTGATACTCACTAAATTAAGCAACACCCCTTTCTAATGAACTCAACAACTAACAATGTCTAGATAAAAAGTTTTGATGAAAAAAGGTCGCAAATTAACAAGACATGGTCATCAAATTAAGAACTCGTCACTGTAATCATGATATGAATCAATCGATGACCATAAAAGCTGATCAGGCATGATGTTAGCGTTGCCCGAATCTGGGAAGACTAAATCCGAAGAAGAAAATAAGCTATCACTTGATGAAATATTGCCATCATTATTTGCTAGAAATGTTTCGGTCCAGAAATTATCAACAGGTGTATAATCAGCTAGTTGTGGCATATCGTCACTTGAACCTGGTGATTCAGCAAGTAATGCTTTAAAGTCGTGCTGAAGTTCTATATCTGAGTTATTTGTAATGTTTGCCTGATCAGGTTTGACGGTTCCAACGTGCTCGTCTTCTAAGACGGGCTGGTCTTGTTGAGCTCGTTTCTTTAAATGGGTGTGCCAACGATTTTTTATTTCATTGTCGCTTCTTCCGGGCAAATATGCAGCCATTTCTGACCATCTGCGAATTCAAGTGCAATAAAATAAATAAAATGTACTTAAGGTATTAGAATATTCACTCTAACGAAAAAAAGAATATTACTAGTACTTACTTGTTACCAATTTTCTTATGTAATTCGATGATGACATCTTCTTCTTCTTTCGTAAAATTCCCATGTTTTATATCCGGGCGAAGATAATTCACCCATCGGAGCCTGCAACTCTTCCCACTTCTAGACAAACCTAAAGAATAGAAATCCGAAAACGTACAATAAGATGATAATGTATGTGAAATAGATAGACACGCAACTATTCGTTTAACATAGACTTATAATGTTATTCATGTTTTATCAGTTTGCTATTGTAATTATCATCTTAAATTTTCTCTATATGTCATCATGAATGAAGTGTAATACAATAAGCGCAGCCTATAAAGGGCCAAATCTAAGTGTAAACTCTATGGAACTTGGAATTGCGCCATACCTGCAAACTTGGGGAGTAAGCGCCAGTTCCAGTGACCATATCTTTGTACGTAAGCTCTAAGCTTGTTATCCTCATCTTCACTCCATGCACCTTTTTTCACTCCATTTTTGTCAAAAACTGGCGTTTTCACCATCTTTTTTTTTTCTCTTGCAACTCTCTCTGGGTATCTATAGAATGTTTTATAGGCAACTTAGTTTGGACATCCCACTACACCTATATATACTACTTAAGATTATAAATTAGAACGTGTTACAATGGAATAAAATACGGAGTGATAGATTTTAAAGTAGACATCATTAGCTTCTTTCGTAGAACCGCCACCTACTGTATTAAAATATATACTCCCTCCGTCCCATATTAAGTGTCCATTTTTGACTTTTTGAATTTTTTTTTCATAAACTTTGACCGTAAATATTTTTCTTTATGTTATATAATGCTTACTGAAAATTATACCAATGAAAAATAAATTCGAAACTCTATCCATTCATATATTTTGCATTGAGTATCATATAACATAAGAAGAAATAATTAAGGTCAAAGTTGAAGAAAAAAGACTTTAAAAAGTCAAAAATGGACACTTAATATGGGACGGAGGGAGTATTAAGGGCCCACCAAAATACGTTTTATGTTAGTCTTTATTATGCGCCTATCACTTGATCAATAAGGGTGATCATGTAGGCTTTTTTGGCAGGCTGCACGTAGTTAAGTTGTCTTTAATTTATAGCACTAGCTACTCTCAAACCTCCAGCGTTTCACATGTTAAATTTCCACTATTCTTACGGATATGGAAGTCATATTTCTGACTTACTGAAGCTGTGTTCTTCTTGATCATATGAAGGACTTAATGATTCCCTTTTAAGAAAAAAGAAGTTCTGCGTGAGTTGCTTTTTACAGAGTATTTCAAAATTGGTAACTATGTTTCTCTAGAAAAAATTGTGTATTACTAGTATATTGCATTTTGAAGCAAAAATAGTTCTATGTAGAAGGGTTATTTGTGTTCATGTTTCTATATATTTCCGACTAAGTTTTCTTATGTGAAATTTAGTATCATATACATTAATCATGGATCATATATATTCTCAGTATGGTGGGCAAAAGCTTCATCGGTATAGATGTGCACATACGGTGTCACCCGGCCTCCTTTATGGTAACTCTAGTGGGGAATAGTGACGTACGACACTTGTGAGAGATTTGGTAGGAAAGCGAAGAGACTTTTTTGTATATCATAATGAAAGAGGTGATGAT
>BQNB010031839.1:0-53641 GCA_026074375.1 Tanacetum coccineum | reverse complement strand
GTCTAACTTGTGTCATGATCTGTTTTAAAACATTGAACGACCATAATTATTTTGGACGTAACTAAAAGATCTTATTTTTAGGCATGATTGATAAAATAGTTCAAACAATGGCATAAAATAAAATCAATCGTGTTGCTAAACGTTGCCCTAATGACTACGTTTAGAAAACAAAAATATGCATAATTTGTGAGAGTTAGGATTAGATGAGAAAATCATATGAAAAGTAATTAAAATCACACATTTCAGATGCACTCATAAAAATGAATACATCTTTCTTCGCATTTTCCTTCCCGATTTAAAATGCGTTACTAAAATTATTTTTCATCAGTCTCAATTTAATTATTCTTTTCACTAAATATCTTCCTTAAGTTGTTGTTTTTTTTTGGTAAAAAGAATTACCCCGATAAAATATATTAATCACAGAAACAGTTTAAGTACAATGGAATATGACAGAGTACCATATTAACCTCAAGCAATGCTTGAACAACCACAAGTGCTACATAAAATAAGTTGAAAGAGTTAAATGCAGAAAGTGAGCTTCTATTATTAAAGGTACAAAAAGTCAACATGTTTTTATATGTTAAACATAACTCACTACATTTAGGGTGTGTTTGGCGTAATGAGTTGGGGCTTATATTATAAGTCGAAAGTTAAAACTTATATTCTTATAAAATTGTTTAGCGAATTGGTTGGAGGTAAAACTTATTAATGTAAAATCGCATAAAACTACATAAAATTAAACTCACATATAATTTCAGCTTTTACATAATAATACATTATATTTTAAAGAGTATTTAAGTAATTTGACTAACTATAAGCCCTCATAAGCCTCTCTTTATGGGTTTGGGCTTATGGAGACTTATAAATTATAAGCCCTTCCATAAGCCTGCGTGATAAACAAGACTTATTTTATAAGCCGGCTTATTTTAAAAGCCTAAGCCCCTATAAGCCTACATAAGCCCTTATAAGCCCCTATAAGCCTCATAACCTAGGTTATAAATAGCGTGAGGCATGGCGTGACGGCATGGTCAAGTCTCACGCCTTAGGAGCCATGACAAATCATGGCGTTTTTTAAGACATGACTTAAAGCGGCACAAAATATGAAAATATTTATAAATTATTATATTTATAACATATTTAAAATATATTGAGTTTACAAAAAGTGTCATACATAAGGACTAATAAAGTCAAGAAACTATCTTTGCATGAAATCTTTTTCATTTTTATCACGTTTTTTCACTTCTCATCTCATGTCGCACCTTAAGCTACGCCTTGGTCTATTGTGTAGCATGGAGGTCACGCCTCGCGCCTTTGCGAGGCCTTAGCGGCGTCATGGCGTGTCATTTAGAACATTGCTCCTAACACACAATAATTTATTATTATGGTATGTTTGGCGAAATGAGTTGGGCTAAAGCTTGTGCTGGGGCTAGGGCTTATATTATAAGCCGAAATTGAATGTATTTTTGTAAACTTGTTTGGCAAATGGGCTAAGGTTGGTGGGGCTTATTATTGCAAAATTACTAAAAATAATATAATTAAATGAATTTTTTGTATATGTTAGATATTTTTGTGAGTATATAAGTAATTTATGATCAAAAGTCCCAGGCTAAAGTTTTTAGCCCCTTTTATGAGGCTGAAACTTATAGAGACATATGACTTATAAGCCCTTTCATAAGTCTGCGTGACAAACGAGACTTAGGGGTGTTTCTTTTCTTCTTAGTGGGGAAGGAAAGTGGGCCTAAAACCTTAGTGGCTCTAAATTGGGAGAGGCATTAACACTTCCCTCTCCCCTTTAAGAGGCTAATTAAATGGCTCATATTTAGCCACTTAATTTGGTAAACCCCTTACTTTGTAAGCCGACTTATTTTAAAAGCTCAAGCCTCGATAAGTCTCTTGCCAAACATAGCCTAAAGGTATTGGTCCATCTCACAAGCTCCAACTTCTTTCCAAAAGCTAAAAGAAAGAGCTTATAAAAGAAGAAATTATGAATTTCAAAAGCTCCAATAAAATTTGTTGTCAAATATTTTTAAAGCTAACTTATTTTAAAGTACAAGCTCTCAAAAATTCTTTACCCCAAACACACTATGTTGATTTGGTTCAATTCAAATGAAACAAAATATTTGAAGTTACATAGACAAATAAACACATATAGGAAGACAGATTCTACAAAACCAGCTTTAAGAAATCATGGCAAAATGTGTGATTTCACACTACCAAATACCAATACAATTTGCACAAAGAGATGAAAAGGTTTTCTTTCAAAATGAAACCATACTTATTACATCTTGTTTAGGCCTTTGTACACACGGCGACCAGAAAGAAACAGCTGAATTCAACCTCTTTATAAGCAAAATGACGATCCCAGTGGCTGTTTCTATGATATGATCTGATGACCATTTACACCATAACTCAAATACCCCAACTCATAAGTGGCTTGTTACATTGGTGCAGCTGGCTAATCACAGTCAACCGTAGGGCAGAAACTCTGTTTCAATGCATAAGCAAAGCCCAAGACCAACTTACTAATGTCCTTTGGTTAAATATGGAATCCATTCATCGAGATATAAATGATACAATAGATTTCAAAATGCTCCTGTTTCACCAAAAGTAGATATTTTCACATGGTTTCAACCGGATAACTGGCATGCATGAGTTTACTACTCTAGCACAGATATGTCTTTGCAAGATAGAAAGAGTCCGACTTGATTGGTTTCAATCTACTACATTCGAAATATGATTTCCTTGATAAAAAAAATTCACTACATAGTAAATCAGTCTAGAGTTAAGAATGTAATATCTAATTGTCTTTACAATCTGATTAAGTTTACCTCAAATAATCAGAATATCAAATTTGTACAACTGTTTTATACAGTTGCAAGCTGCAACTGCAGCAATCAGTTTTAACGCACAACCAAACACCCGCCAAATCTAGCAATTATTTCATGTACAATCATTTTCCGTTTTATGTTCACAATTAGGGGTGGCAATTCAGGTCGGGTTCGGGTTGACGGGTTCGGGTCGACAGGTTGGCGGGTCAGAAAACCTTAACCCGAACCTGACCCATTTAAATAATCGGGTCAGCTATGTTAACCCTAACCTGTTTACACGTAACCCGAACCTGACCCATTTAACCCGTATATATACTTGGGTTGATGGGTTAAATAGGTTACACGGGTTAAATAGGTTAAACGGGTTTTAGCTTGACCCATTTAACCCGTTTTATATAGAAAAGTTGCACATTACACGAGTTAAACAAGTTAAACGGGTCGACCCGTTTAACCTATTTAACACATATAATAAAATGTAAATAATCTTTATTTTCAAGAAAAAATCTTAAACGGGTTGGCGGGTCGACCCACTTAATTTATTCCCAACCCGAACCTAACCTGTTTAATAAACGGGTCAGATGGATCGACCCAAACCCCCCGACGCCCAGAAATCTATATAGACTAAACCCGAACAATCAGTTTTAACGCACAACCAAACACCCGCCAAATCTAGCAATTATTTCATGTACAATCATTTTCCGTTTTATGTTCACAATGGCACAATTCGTAGTACTTAAAAGTCTAACAGATGGTTAAAATCTAAACTTCTTAATCAGTTAATTTAAGCGCACATAAAAACACCTGCAAGTAAAGGGATCTGATTTTCGACGTGAAGGAGATCTTGCCCATTCACCTTTATATCAATTATCAACTCAAAATTCACCATTCACTTCATATTAACAAGTTTTTCTTAAACTTATAACATACTGTTATATATTTTTTGTCCTTGAACTTATATAGATTAAACATTTTACCCATAATATTGTTTAAGCCCGTTGCAATGCGAGCTCAAATATAAACCTTGTTGACACTTAAAAGACAAAAGTGGACTCTTTTGAAAAATCAGATGTAAGAAGACCCCGATACGGATGCATGATCAAAATGTTAAAACAAAAAAAAAAGGCTTTTGATTCACGAATAAAATTTACCATCTAGAAACAGAGGTCGATATTGTTGAGGACGTTTCAGAAAGTAAATCATCTTTTGTAGTAGCTGCAGACACAAGTCTCTGAAACTTTGCAGTCAATTCCTCATAAGATTCTACATCCGATGGTTGCACTTGTTCACATGCAGTTCGTAAATGTTCCATTCTTACTTCAGATGCATCAAGGTTCTCCTGAGAATGAAACATAATGATTTGATGTTTGAACAAATCTAAAGGTGACAATTTCGACCAGTTTACTTATAAATGGGCCGATCCAGGTTTTACTTTATCAATAGGTAAAATTAGAAGAAAAAAAAACATATCTTGGTAGGAAACGGGCAACAATTAACCCAAAGGGTGTTTTTAATGCAAAACACCTCCGAATCTTTATATCTAAATAATTAGATAATTATTGAGGTAATATAATTCATGCATCATATCCGACACACTAATAAGTCATAAAAAAGACGTATGCTCATTGATTTACAGATGGCATTACAAACCTGAAAAGCTGCCAAAGCCGCTTCCCGGCAGATAAGAGAAATGTCAGCCCCTGTACAGCCTTCAGAAAGACGGCCCAACTCCTCGATGCATACATCAGAACTACAACTCATATTACGCAAGTGTACACTAAAGATCTCCTTACGATCTTCTTCATTTGGTGGGCCAACATACACAAGCCTATCAAAACGTCCTGTCAAATTTTATCATCAAGCCAGTGAGTTGAAAAAATCCCACAACAATTAGGAATGGATCCCAAAATTCCGTACAAGATAGAGGGTTTGGAGAATGTTTAGATAAGCGTATTAAGCTTCTGACTGTTACATAACTTTATATAGTAATAATTAGTTTTGGGTTCCAAGGGTCAAACAACACTTAATCTCTTCTGTTAGGCTAAATTCAGAAACCTTTATTTATTTCCATTTCACAAACCGTCTCTCTACCTTTGTCAGGTGTATATATTATTTTTCTGATTATGCTTCCAAACAGTCAAACATCAGACTATTGTTGATCCGACCTCAAAGCACATCCTAATTTTCTACAGCACAATTTATCATAACCTAATTACCTGTTTCTGATTATTCACCATCACATAACCAACCTAATTTTCTACAACACACATCTAAACATTCACATAGAGTTAGGAAATAAAACCTGGTCTCAAAAGCGCCGAGTCAATCTTATCTGGTCTATTTGTAGCAGCAATGACAGTGACATTAACTCTCTGGTTTAAACCTAAATCAGCAAACACATTCATCATGTTGCAATGAAGTCGATACATGCAAAAAAAAGGAAAATAAAAAAAATCCTATTACCGTCTAGTTCGACCAGAATTTGACTTATAACACGATCACCAACTGAAACCCCGTCATTTTCCTTCCCACGGATATTGGTAAGACCATCTAATTCATCAAAAAATATGATTGAAGGAGCATTCGCCCTTGCTTTTGCAAACAAAGACTTTACAGCCTTTTCTGATTCACCAACCCATTTGCTAAAAAGTTCTGGGCCTTTCACTGCAAGAAAATTGAGTTTGGCCTCAGATGCCACTGCACGAGCCAAAAGAGTTTTGCTGCACCCCGGGGGACCAAACAATAAGACACCGCTTGGTGGTCGTGTACCAATACGCCTGAAAGCATCCTGATGCTTTTGAGGCCATTCTACAGCTTCCATCAACTGCATTTTAACCCCCTTCTGACCACCGACGTCTTTCCAGCTAACCTTTGGAACCTCATGTATCACCTGATATTATAGATTCAAAGGGTTAAATGATCAAAAAAAAGCAGTCGCAAATAATATTTGCTTTGCCCACTAGCCTTGATAACATAAGTTTTGAAACTGATTATTAGAGAGGATTGTGCGTTTTAGAACTGATTATATTGTCAAAGTATTGAATGAACATATGACAGATATCTTCTATCAACTACAAAACCACTTTTGTCAATTATTTATTAGAGACTTATAATATATTTTACTCATATATATCTTCCAACAATCGTCTTTTTGAGTTTGTTCTTATTAGTGTTATTAACAGCAAAATTGCAGGTAACAAGTCGTTACCATACACAACAAGTGATCTTAGTTTTTACTTCAATATTCAGCTTCGTTGCAATTGGATCCCTACCCATAAAGTTGACAGCTAAATAATCAAACAATCAACCAGAATCGCTTTAAATATAGCAACCTCAACAATCAATTTCATAATGCAACTATATAAGCACCTCCAAGAAATCTTTACATCGTCACTGCCTATTTCGAGACACTTTTTTTCCTACCAGTCACGTTTGCCACCAAATAAAGCGACTAGACAAGTAAACCCTTTCCAGATTAGGTTTGGTTTTATTGTTGAAGAAAAAATCATGTACACCCTAAACTACACCTTGTCTTAAGCGAGACCTGAACCCTCAACCCCTTGGGGGAGGAATACCTTAAACATAATTGTCACACCAAAGTTAATCTTCATTAAAGGTAAAGTACTGGAATATGTTGGCTTATGTCCAGTACCAAGACCAATCAGAATAACAGAATTGGTAGACCATACACACTAGGGCAAAACTTGGATGGGCTTGAGCAATAGGTCAAAAAAGGTTTGTGCCGCAACGGGTCATTATTGAATGCCTCAAGTATGACTCCAAACAATATAATAACCATAAGAATATAGGTCCTATAATAAGACAATCTAGGAGGTTTCATGCTTAATAATAGAGTTTGGACAACTTTCAGCCCCTTCGACTCAGTCCCCTTCTAGCTAGATATATTATTTAATCTGTTAAAAGAACCCCAATTGACCATATCATAAGTATGCTGGTTGAAATCACTTCTAATGCACATAGATAACTGTTTAAGTATCTTCATTAGCAACCTCAGATCAATTTAAAAGATTGACTAGTATTGAGTAAATTTAGTAATACCTCTCTCATGGCGCTCGGTCTCACTTTAATTCTCGCCTTCTCGAAATCTTCAAAAGACACACTCAAACATTCTCCCATCTGGCCACATTCAACGCTTCCTAAATGCAACTCTGAGTTGGATGAGGATGAACCCTCCAAATTATTTTCATAATGCATGGCGTTCATATCATCCGAAGACACACAAGCTTGTTTCTTATTATCACTGCTCTTGTTAATACAGCGCCTAAGGCAAACAAAGGCAGCTTCATTGCAGAGGGAAGCAAGATCAGCACCCACAAACCCATGAGTAGTCATAGCAAGATGATGAATCTCCGAATTTAAAAGCCGGTGTTCTTTTTCTTTGAGCAGAGCAAGTAATATGTCATAACGTTGACTAGGAGACGGCACACCTGCGTATATTTTAAACACAATGAAAAGTTTAATTTCATTGCGAGTCAGGCTTCATCAACTTTTTGTGAGACACAGGTCAATTTATCAAGACCATTTTACCTATTTCGATTTCCCTGTCAAGCCTTCCAGGCCGTCTGAGTGCTGGCTCAATACTGTCAGGCCTATTGGTTGCAGCAATGACAAGTAGGCCTTCGGTTCTACTGATCCCATCCATCAAATTGAGTAGCGTTGCAACAATTCTTCCAGAAAGTTCTTCACCGCCTTCTTTCCGTGATGGGGCAATGGCATCCAATTCATCTATAAATACCTACAAGCACAAACAACTGGTTTTACACTTTTACTTATATAGAAAATTTAGTAGACATGGTTGGGAAGTTTATTTAATTCAAGATATGCGTTGGTAGTTAGCAGAAATGGTTTGCTAGAAATTTCGTTGAACTAGAAAGGTCCATGAAATCAGAGGATTGCCATAAAAATCAAATAAGATTTGAAGCAAAAAAATAAATATCAACTTCGGCTAAGGTGATTGATTAAGAATATTGGGAAGCTATACAAAGTTTCACAAGTTAAAAATTTCATCTGACTAAGACCTCATAGCTTTAGCCAATTTCCCACTACAGTGGGCCCAGATTCATTTATCCAAAAGGGCGGCAGACAAATGAAAATGAGGTTTACCATTTAAATTTATGGTTTACCATTTAAACATCCTTCAGCGCCAACAAACATGCTTGCAAAAGACACAAAACATCATTCAGGCAGCTAAACTTATATGCATCTTTAAATCATTACCAAAAAAGAAGGATGCAACTAAAAAGAAGACAACTGAACTAATATAATGTTCAAGATAAGTGATGGAAAAAAGAGAAGTTACCACAGCAGGTGCAGCACTGATAGCTGAATCGAAGACTGCATGCAGTGCTTGCTCACTTTCACCATAACACTGACTGACAATTTCTGGTCCATTTACCGTAAAGAGATTGACTCCAGCATCATTAGCACACAATCGAGCCAAAGATGTCTTCCCTGTGCCCGGGGGACCATGAAGCAACACTCCCTTTGTTGGACGTAAACCCATACTAAAAAAATGTTACATCCACTAAGTGACTATCGCTTTATGCAAAAACACTTAAGAGGTGTTTGGATTTGCGTTTGATACTAATAATGTGACTATTACGATTTGAAGTTGCAAGAATTAAACAGATTCTGCTTTTGATTATCACATTAATTAGGGATTAAATAACCAGCTGGGGTAATCAGTCTCTTACTAGCTGCAAAAAGCTCGATATCGAAGGGTAAAACAAAAGTACCTTTTTACTCATTCTTTTAACCTAATTCGAGAGACTATTAATTTTTAAACTCGTTTCATGCATAGTATCTTATATCACAAAAATGCTCATGTTATAATTACAAACATAAAAAACACATCCAAACACCGTCTGAGTATCTTCTACATCACGTTCAAACTATCTTTCAAAAGTTACATCCAAACACCACCTAAGTTCATTTAGCTATATCAGTCCTCTATATAAATTTGTAGGTTTACAAGCATATAAGCCAACATGTCAAGAGAACTTTTTACCCAAAGCCGTGTATACCACAGCAAGAGAAGAAACACATTATTACTCAAAATTGCCAACCGATATAAAACAGAAACAAAACATACCTTGACAGAGTGTTCTTGACTGATGGCGAAATGATTATATCCCTCAAAACTGAGTACTCCTTTGACAGGCCTCCCAGTCTAGGACTATCAACTACTATCTTATCTGTGATATCTTCACTGCATAGATCAAAACTTGTTTTCTCAGAAAACAGATGAACTTTTGTACCATGGTCAACCAGAAAAGCATTACTTCTCTCCAAAACCTCATTATCACCATCCTCAGATACTTTTTCTGCACTAACAACCTTGAAAACACAAAGCTCCGAAAGTATGGGAATTACCACAAGGTTTCCACAAAGTAAATGACGAGAGCATACAAGTGACATGGTGCAAGTCTGAAGAAGCTTTTTCCCAGATTCATCCTCCAAAACTTCTCTTATATTACAAGAATCAAAGGATGAATCAAACGAGTTTGACGGTGTCTCTCTTTGTCTTGGTGAAGTCGGTTGGCTAGAACAAGGGGAACTAAATTTTGACCGAGATATAGATGGTGTCTTTGGAGACGAAATGTTTCCATTTCCAATGTGACCGTTGTGATCAATTGGAAAATCAGTGTGTGATGTTTTGTTAGTTCTAGTACTAATTGAACTCTTTGCGGAAACCAAGGATAAATGTAGGTCTTTGCAACTGTATATTGATATGGAATTAACTGGTGACTTGTGTATTGGGCTATTCCCATGGTTGACAGGATAAACAAAAATTGTCCTGCCCGAACCTGGATAGCCCATTGCAGATGAGAGGGTCGAAGATAATCGAACACCATTTTTTGAAACCTGAGAGAAAATAATTTAGAAGAAAATTAATGTTACTTTAAAATAAGAGCAGAAATTTTCTATTAATATAAAACAATCCCCCCCCCCCCCCCCCTCTTCCAATATTTCCCGCTCCAGCGGGATTGGGTATTGTTGTTGTAGAAGAGCTAATTGCATAAAGAAGGTAACTGAAGTTTCTTTAATCTCTGTTTCAATTTATTAAGGCCAAAAAAAAGCAATTAGAATTCCAAAATTATGCTTTGAAGTGATGAAATTTAAAAGAAAGTCTATATACGGTGATCTGAACCAATAACCCGTGAAAATAATGATATGGCAGCTAGCATGTCGGTATCTTTTGACCATAATGACCCTCACTCTGATGTGGCGTTGGCATGGTGCTAAAAAACCGATTATCTTAGATAATTAACTCCACTCAAAGTTTTTGAGAGATTGATGATTGTTTTTAACCTAGAAAGTTTGGTTTCCTAGTAATCAGATCAAAGTATATGTTTATAGCCCGTAACAAAAGTCTTGAAAATTATTTGACATAAAATCATGAATATGCAAGGGAAACATGAGAATTTTGAAACCTTGCAGGAAGGGAAAACTGTAGCTAGAACAAAGTAGTTCCCTGCTTCTTTAGCCATTTTCTCACTGAACCCATAATGTCTACCACATTCATCCACCAATGAGCTAAGAGGATGATCCGAGACATCTCTCCATGAAGAAGCAAGTGAGACCTGCATATATATCCGAGTAACTATTAGACCACAAAAACAAAATACAGATTAGCTAATCAAAAACGGCATTACGATATGACATAAGTGGTTTTCACAGGTAGCAAAATGGGTATCTAGGTGACAATAAGGCACCCACTGTTCCAGCCCCATTTTGTTATAGTGCTAGATCTAAACAAGAAGTTTAAAGTTTTCAATACACTAAAGTTTATGTAGTTCGGTGTAGAAGAAAAAAATATTCAGTCTGGGTTTGCAAATGACACTGAAACCTCATAAGTTTAAAACGTATTTTTGCATATAAAAGTAAAAGTTCATTGCATATTTTCCTCTTTTGTTTTGATTTTGCTTTCAAAAAATTATGACATTTTTAGGCTGTTTTTTTGTCTAAAACAAGCCAAAGTGATGCCATTCTGATAGAGAAACTGAATGTGATCAGCTAGCTGTATCACTTAAGGGTTCAACATTCAATGATAAGGATCTAACCTTATCAGCAGATTTTGGCCCGGACCTGTTTTGACTATTTACCTTTACAACATTAGTTAAGAATAATACAATAGTCTATATATAAACATTACACACACATATAGATAATGTCATAGAATAATTCCAGCTTTTTTTTTGTCCGTGTGTTGTTAGTTATTAGGACAATTCAAAGAATTAAAAACATAATCTGGTAATCAATTGACTCAAGGTTGGGAATTAAAAATTTGTCTCAATAACTAGTCTTCATGCACCAACTTCCCTGCTTCCCTAGATCTGATATTCTGATTGTTTCCCCTATCTGGATAACCGCGAAACCGGAATCTCAATAATTTCTATCCGAACACTGATGATTGTTTGTTCCAACTTTGCCGCGATAATTACTTTAAACACATGTACAACGACCACTCAAAGAGAAAAACAGAAAGAGAAGCAGTTTAAGTAAAAGGAAACATCTTGCAGAACAGGATAACACTCTTCTTCCTTCATATCCGATTAACATGGCCAATGATGATCAAAAATTAACTTTAGCATAATCACAGTTAGCTATAATTTCTGTCTAAACATAAAGCTTTAATCTTTCAACTTTACATACAATCCATAATATACATCTCTTCGCCCATTAAGCTGCATGATGTATATGGATAGTGTGACACGATTATTTCTGGGAAATAACTTTAAATTCTCTAAAAATATGATGAACCCATCAAACTTTTGTGGTCATCTTGTTGAGTATTTGCTCTCAATCTTACTCTTATCCCATTACCATCCTTGTCTGAACATCTTGCTAACAGATTAATGTTTCTCTTGTATGTTAGATGATCCAAACACCTCAGGTATATCTATTTTCATAAAATCTGGTCATATCTCCAACATAAAACATGGAGCTGCATTTATACCTTCCATCCAACGTCTAGTTAATACTTTCTAAATGTGAGGTTTTAATGACAAGTTGCGGTTATCAAGTTGAGGTTAGATTATATTAATAATGCATCTTTGCAAAATTAAAAATACTCGAATTTCTAGTATAGGTCCAAAACTCCATATATCAAATGTTAAATCCACAATTAATTTTAGTGGTTCAATTACACAGACATACGTATGTTCACCGAACTTTATAAATAATTCTGGTATATATAGCTACTACTGTTTTGCTGTGTTAATTTTAGTAACAACACCACAACTGTAATTATCAGATTCACAAATGCAATATTCTGACTTACTACAATATAGAAACCTTACGTAAGTCCTATGTCTGCAAGACCTTGGCTAGTAAAGTCAACAGGGCATTATTCTAGAATGTGATGTGATTATCATTAAGGATTAAAAGTAATTCCAAAATGGAATCTACTAATTTAAAAAAAATATTAAAAAGTAATATTATTGTGACTTACAGAAACAATGGAACCAGGGATGATGTCAGACGCAATCAATGAAGATTCAGAGAGCCAAATTTTACAGCCTTTTGAGTGAATTCCATTTTCAAGTATTTTACATATCAAAGCAGAGCCACCAATTAAAGTTGGGTATTTGTTGGAAGCTTCATTAATGGACTTCAAAAGTGACTGTTCATCATCTTCTTCTTCTTTATTGTGATTGTGATTATTATTTGATGAATTGGTATCTGAATTATTAGTCTTTGATTTTGCGGTTTTCTTGCTCTTTGATGATGGCATTTTCCTTTTTGTTTGATTAGGGTTTTAGGCCTTTTCTGTTAAACCCATGTTTTCTTTGAGAATGCGCATAAGTATGGCATTTTTTACCCCCGGCAAGGTTTATTTTGCTCGTGCATTGCACCGGAATCACGCCTTAGGCTAACCTGTAGTGAGGCCTCACAGCCTTACCGGTGACCCCTTGGACACGCGCAGTCCTCCCAAATCTAGGGGTGAGCATTGTGCAGTTTGATGCGAGTTTTGAATCAAATCGAACCGCAACCGTAAGTGCGGTTTCTATAAAAATAAAAACTGAACCGCATCACATTTTGCAGTTTCGGTTTTGCGGGTTTTCACGAGTTTTAACCGCACCGCACCATCACTTATGACTTATATAATTAATGTGGTTTTTCCGGTTATAACAATGCATATATTTAATGTAATCACACACATCACTTATACCTTATAAGAATATTAATGATAATATGTGGTAGAAGCTTTATAACACACAGTATATAATCAATGTGTCGTTTTTCGGTTTTAAATAATTAACGTGCGGTGCGGGTTTTGTGGTTCGGTTTTACGGGTAAAAGCATTTTGCGGTTTTTCCTAATTTTTACAACCAATCCACTGGTTTTTGTCGTGGTTCGGTTTTTACGATTTTACGATTTGCGGTGCGATTTCTGCTCACCCCTACCTGAACCCCTTCTCTTGTCACGCACAAGCCAAGTCAAAAAACATCACCACTGTGACATGTATACTTTTTGGTTATTGTGAAAATGTGGGCCCCTCATAATATATTGTGGGCCCCTCATAATATACAACGGATATATTTATTTAAAAAAAATCTTCACTACAATTTTATTTATTTATAATTACCTTTTAAACTTCAATATTTTTTTGACATAATTTCAAATCATATACTCTCTACTTTCATTATCATTTTTCCTAGGAGTGGCAATTTCTGACCCGACACGAAAATTAACAGGTTCAGGTTGAGTCTAAATAGATTTCGGGTCGGGTTTGGGTCGACCCATCTAACCCGTATTAAACAAGTCAGGTTCAGGTTGAGAATAAATTAAGCGGGTCGACCCGCCAACCCGTTTAAGATGTTTTTCTTAAATTAAAAATTATTTATATTTTATTATACGGGTCAAATGGGTTAAACGGGTTGACCCGCAAAACCGTTTAAGTTGTTTAACCCGTGTAATGTGCCAACTTTGGTATATAAAACGGGTTAAATGGGTCAACCTGAAACCCGCTAAACCTATTCAACCTGTGTAACCTAGTTAACCTGTCAACCCAAGTATATATACAGGTCAAATGGGTCAGGTTCGGTGTCACACCCCCAAAATATGTGCAGTGGAAGGTAATCGGAGGCGTGACTTCATAGCACATGTGGAAACTAGAAGGGGGGGTTGAATAGTTTACCGGTTAATTAGCGCTTTAAAATTTTACATCTAAAATTTGTTAGATCCGAGTATATGTTCAACAAACCAACAATGTATGTATCTACTAGTTATAACTAAACAAACAATTAAAAGAATCACAACAATATAAAGAGATGATGGAAGGAACAATCAAACCAAGACACCAAGATTTATAATGGTTCGGCTACGAAGCTCCTCTTCGCCCTACTTTACTCCTCAAGTATCCGACTCGAGATTTCACTATGTCAACAAGCTCCCTTTAAGCGGAGAAAACCGTTTACACGTCGCTTACGTTGTTTTCCGACACTAAGCTAAATGTCGAGTCCTAATCTTAGCTAGAACCAATCTATCACTTCACAAGTAATACACAATCACAAAATCTACACTATCGGATTTATACACTATTGATTTACACAATCACACAAGATAATCAATGTTGGGTTTATTGATTTGATCATACAAAATAATCAATTAAGAATGAAACAAAGAGGAAACATGAGGGATCTACATGTCAAAGCTGAAATTCTACTAAGCTGAAGATTCTGGAAGATCTCATTATATTGATAAGTATTAGGAAGATATTGTTTCCTAATTATATTGTTTTTATGTTTCCTGTAAACCTAATATCTCTAGTATATAAAGAGATATAGGTCATTAGGTTTAGGTGTACAAGTCGTGAGTTCCATAGTGTACCTAAACGTATGTGTGTGTGTATTCCAGGCGTAGAGATGTAGACGTCATATGTTAGGTTTAGCCTCAAGGGTCTTATGATTCCGGTTACAGTTCATTGATGTAACCGTATTATTCTGATCAAATAATATTGGAGCTTGGAATGTTTAGTAAAACCTTGTTCATAACATTGTTCTTTATGTATTAATTCCGTTGTGCAAATATGTTATCAATGTTATTATATCCTAGATGGCTTAAACGGTCCTAGAAGATTATCAACGATTCTTTAATCTTCACAATTGGTATCAGAGCCAGTGGGCTTGTGATATCTAGGATACAAGGTTGTTTTTGTGTCGTGTTTTTGAAGAAAAAGAAGAGACGAATTTCTATTTGGTTAATTGACGAATTTGGTGGAGTTAGGGTTTTTGGCAAACCCTAATCTGACAAAAACAGGAAATCATTTATTTGTGTATTCAAACCCAAGATTGTATTGGTTTGGTTTGATTTCTTGGAAGCTACATGATCTCGTTTAAGACGTGCTAATAGTAAGATTTAAGACGATGTGCTAACTTCATACAATCTGGTTGGTACATATATGTTTTCTTATTTTGTCCTGAATGTATAATTTATTCAATTGGTGACAAGATTTAGGGTTACCCAAAACTCTAATAAAACTCGACATCAAGATGTTATTATAGCAGCAAGGAGATTCAAGAAGAAGCAGAAAGAAACCCCTAATTCATCTAGGGTTTGATCGTTTCTTGGTATGAAAAAGAAGCAGCAAAAGAAGTAACTTTACTTCTTTAGGGTTTCGACGAGCAAGGCTACTTGGGAAGGCCGACTAATGGTACAATGAAGCAAGAGGTTGTAGTGATTATGTTTGAGCAGTAAAGGTCTCTTTGTCGATCGATTAATGATTACAAGTAAGCAACTCTACTTATTTTTAGATCGACTAAGTCTACTGGTAAGGAACAAGCTTTGGTTGACTGTGGTTACTGGCAACACAAGATAGTACTGCTTGTTCATTGTCAAAATACTGCTCATGTAAACTTGGTACTGTTAGCTTGGGATCGAAGGTTGGTGTTTACTACTGCCAGGTTTGATTACAACTTACTTGGGCACGGTTACACTTGTTGCTGCTATAATGTTGTCATTGCTTTTGGATTGATTGGCTGCTTCGTGGTGATTCATGATGATGATGTCGTTGTTCATGGATTTTGTGTGCTTTGTGTAAAAACATGTGAAGTAGCAGATTGTTTGTGATCGTGTGTAACAGTAGTAAGTATATGTTAGTACTGTCATAAGAAATTACTATTGCCATAAGGAAATTGTTTCTGCTGCTCGTTTGTATTGTTAATACTGTCAGGAGAAAGCAAATCAATGACACTTTTGTAACAATTTAGTGACAAAAAAAGCGTTGCTAACAGCTTTGGGAGGAAGGAGAATAAAGATTAGGGACACATTAGCGACAGTTTTGTGACAGATAAAGTGTTGCTAAGTATGGGTTTGAATTTATTAGTACTGCTAGTCTTATCTTTTGATCGTTAATAATGTTGTTGTATTATTGGAAGCAGTTTGATGAGTTAAGTGTTACTACTGATACAAGGAAGATTAGAGCAGCTTGTTTACCCAAGTTTTTGTGATTCGAGCAGGTATGGAAAATTAATATTGCTTGAAGAAAGTTTATACTGCTCGTTGTATTTTAGTACTGCTATTAGAAAGCAGTTACTACTGCCCGTTTTGATCGATATCGGACAGTACACACACAGATGTCGAACAGAACAGAAAACCAAGTTTGTCTGTTTTTGGTTTCTACTGTTTGGTTTTTAGTTTTGGTTTTACATGTTCTTAACTAATTTCAAGGCTCGTATTTCTTGGATTAATTGATTACGAAGACGATTGTTTATCACTTATTTGACGGTGAAGTAGAATTACTTGAGTTCGTGTTCTTATCATATCTTAAACGACTTACAACGTTTAAAGATAACTTGTTCGTGCTTAGAAATGATGTGACGAAGACTTGACAAATTTAGCAAAGGTGTGTGATTTACAAACTTATGGTGCTCAATGCGCACATTTGCTATCACTATAAGGAGTTACGTTGTTGTGCTCAGTGTCTCATTGAAGATGAGGATTTTGTCAAGAGGTTGCGATCTACTTATACTTTGGTCTTGGTATGAGTTTGACGTCACGTGGATAGTACAAGATATAAGACACAAGTTTAGGTTATTCTACTTCAGCATCAAATTCGTTATACTTAGTTTTCTTCATCAGTGATCCTTACATAGAGTCTACAGAATTGAAGATTCAAGAAATGGTTAACATATGGGTTTCAGGGGAAGCTTATTGTTAAAATGTTTAACCATTTACATGCACCACATGAGGTGAAGGTTTTTACTACTGCTAGTCATTATTACTACTGCTAGTTTAAGTTTCTACTGCTCAAGTTCATTTATCTTAAGGCGCGTCATGGAGGGTAATTTGAGTTGTTGGAAGGCTGGATTAGAAGTGTGATAGTGGTTTGTGGTTGTCAAAATCAAAGTTGCATACTTTAGTCCCCTATTGGATTATGACAAAAAGGGGAAGAAGGCGTTACAAAGATGATTTGCAACTTATAGATCCTTGGTGGTATAGTATGGTTTAAGGGGAAGTTTCATTCAAGAACTTATTTGATGTTTTGTGATAATCAAATAGGGAAAGATTGTTGGGTTTATTGATTTGATCATACAAAACAATCAATTAAGATTGAAACAAAGAGGAAACATGAGGGATCTACATGTCAAAGCTGAAATTCTACTAAGCTGAAGATTCTGGAAGATCTCATTATATTGATAAGTATTAGGAAGATATTGTTTCCTAATTATATTGTTTTTATGTTTCCTGTAAACCTAATATCTCTAGTATATAAACAGATATAGGCCATTAGGTTTAGGTGTACAAGTCGTGAGTTCCATAGTGTACCTAAACGTGTGTGTGTGTATTCTAGGCGTATAGATGTAGACACCATATGTTAGGTTTAGCCTCAAGGATCTTATGATTCCTGTTACAGTTCATTGATGTAACCGTATTATTCTGATCAAATAATATTGGGGCTTAGAATGTTTGATAAAACCTTGTTCATAACATTGTTCTTTATGTATTAATTCCGCTGTGCAAATATGTTATCAATGTTATTATATCCTAGATGGCTTAAACGGTTCTAGAAGATTATCAACGATTCTTTAATCTTCACAATCAAGATAGAGATTTGGTTCTTAGAAGAAAGAAGAAGAAATCACTAGACTACAACAATTTGTTTCTTGGCGAATACGAATGTTCTTCTCTTGCACTTGATAGAGATGAGAAGAAGAGATCGGATCACTTAAAACAAGATCAAACAATGTTAGTGATCAATGATTACCAACCTATTTCATGCTGTAATATCTTATATAAATGTATTAGTAAGTTAATTGCTAATCGTGTTAAAGAGGGTTTGGGTGATATTGTTAGCATTAACCAATCAGCGTTTGTCCCTGGACATAGGATTTCTTATAATATCTTGCTTACGCAAGAGCTTATGAGAAATTATCATAGACGGCGTGGTCCTCCTAGATGTGAATTTAAAGTTGATATTCAAAAGGCTTATGACACGGCTGATTCGCAGTTCCTTGAGACTATTCTTATGGGTTTTGGATTTCATCCTAAGATGGTCCAATGGATTATGGTTTGTGTTTCGGGTGCCTCTTACTCAATATGTGTTAATGGTAATTTGCATGGTTGGTTTAAGGGTAAGTGTGGACTGAGGCAGGGTGATCCTTTAACTCCATATCTATTTACTTTAGTTATAGAAGTTCTAACTTTGATGTTGCAGCGTAGGGTCCGTAATTCTGATGAGTTTCAGTACTATCATCATTGTGAACAACAAAGAAATATTAACCTGTGTTTTGTAGATGACCTGTTCTTATTTGCTCGTGGTTATCCTAATTCGGTTTCTGTTATTATGGATGCATTAGAGAAATTTAAATAGGTTTTGGGGCTTGTTCCTAGTATTCCTAAGAGTACAACTTTCTTCTGCAATGTCCCTAATGCTATTAAATCTACTATTCTGAACTCTATGCCTTTTGCTGAAGGTGCTTTGCCGGTAAGATATTTGGGTTTCCTTCTTATTTCTACAAGACTTATATACCGTGATTGCAAAATTCTTGTTGAAAAGCTTGAAAGTAGAGTTAATGATTGGAGAAATAAGTTTTATCCCTTGTTGGTCGTCTCCAACTGATCTAGTCTGTTTTGTCGTCCATGCATATATATTGGGCTTCTGTTTTTATCCTCCCCAATCGTATTGTGCATGAGTTAGAACAGCTTATGCGTGGTTTTCTTTGGTGCCAAGGGGAAATGAAGAAAGGGAAGGCCAAAGTTGCATGGGATTCTATATGCATGCCTAAGCATGAGGGTGGCCTTGGTATTCGTAGAACTGATGATTTTAATGTTGCTTTAATGGCTACCCATATATGGAGTATTTTAAACCATAAGGAGTCTTTATGGGTTAAATAGGTTCATACGTATAAGCTTAATGGTCATAGTTTTTGGGATGTTCCTTGTAGAGGTGATGTTAGTTGGGGATGGCGCAAGCTTCTCCAAATTCGATCTACGATCCGACCTTTTATTTGGCATAAGATTAATAGTGGCAAATCTACATCTGTTTGGTTTGATCGATGGGCAGATGTGTGTCCGCTTAAAGACATGCTTTCTAATATGGATATTGCGAGATCGGGTTTTTCTCTTGATGACTCGGTTAGTAATCTTATTTTTGATGGTGTTTGGAGATGGCCTCCTGACTGGTTATCTAGTTTCCTTCTATGGCTCAATTATATGTCCCTTTGTTACTTGATGATATGGATGATGTCATTTTATGGCGAGATAGGGATGGTGTCTTGAGGTCTTTCTCGGTGGCTTGCGTTTGGGATACGATTCAGTCTCGGGCTGATATGGTTCAATGGTATAATGTTGTTTGGTTCCCTCATTGTATCCCCTGTCATGCTATACATATGTAGTTGTTGTTCAGCAGAAGTTGAAGACACAAGATAGGCTGCGGCAATGGGATGTCGGTCCGAGCATCGACTTAAACCTGCTTAGATGCCCCTTGTGTGATTTGGTTCCTGATTCTCATGATCACTTGTTCTTTGAGTGTTCTTTTTCTTCACAAGTGTGGTCTCAGGTTCGTGCTCTATGTGGCATGGACTCTGTACCTCCTCGGCTTGCTGATGTTATTGCTTTCATTGTTCCTATATCCAAGGGCAAAACGGTCATTAGTATTATCTCTAGGATTGTGGTTGCTGCTACTTCCTATTACATTTGGCTGGAAAGAAATGGAAGATTGTTCAAGAAGAAGACTTCGTCTCTGGATCAGATTATTTAAGTTATTCTATCCATGGTGCGGTTGAAGTTGGTCACTTTCAAGTTCAAGAAGATGTCTATCAGGTCTCATTTGCTGCTTGACCAATGGAAGATTCCAAGCTATTGTATTGCTCACGATGAAAGCTCTAGGTGAGGGTTGTACTCTTTTTTCCTTGTTCAAGGTTTTTCCCACTGGATTTTCTTTGGAAATGTTTTTTAAGGAGGCAGACTCACCTGGATCGCATTTGCTCCTGTTGTGTAGCTGCTGGTTTGCGGGATGCTCGCTTGATTTTATGTTCTCATCTTGGTTCATGTCTAGCTTAGTTTGGGTTTTTTGCTAGGTTTTGTTTGTGTTTATGGCATGTCATAAACACTAGTTTATCAAGTTGTTTGTATCTTGAGGTTAATGTGGTATCTCAGCCACATTTCATGTGTACTTAACTATTTTTTTGGTTAATATATTTACCGGGGTAACCCTTTACCCAAAAAAATTTTCCAATTTTTGGCTTGTGATCTTAAAGATTCGAGTTGTGATTGGTATCTTGTGGATGAATTAGGATCATTAAGGGTAAATGATGGTGATAGTGAAGCAATATCTGGAAAAAGAAAGGGAAAAAACAACAGAATGATTGATGATAGAAGTCATGTACATGAGATGTTTGATGAAATGCCGAAGATCAAAAAACCTAGACAAGAGGGTTCGGTTAAAGAATATTATGATTTGTTTAAAATTATTTGTTGTTGGAATGGGTTTAGACGGATTACTTGTTGTTAGTCTCTTCATTTGGGGGTTGAAACAAGAAGTTGAAAAGGGAGTTAGCTTATTTAAACGGAAAAATCTCTCGAAAGCATATTGTTTAGCTAATTTGCAAGAAACAAATAATAGTTTTCGGATGAATCAGTCATTGTTGTGTTCGTCAAAATTCAATCATTCAAAAAATGGCATCGGAGAGATTGTTCTTGGTGAAGATAAAGATAAAGAAGATGGTAAAGAGCGTGATAAAAATAGTCCAATTGAGTGCTTTGAAGGTATTGACGGTCAATGGGCTGAAGTAATCAATGTTGGTTATGATACTCAACAAACAGAAGTTAGAAGTATGGAAAAGTTAGGGGAGAATGGTGTAAAGGAGAGTGGAAATAATGGTGTGGCCATGGAGTGTAATGTTGGTGATAAACTGATTAAATTTGATGATAAAGACAATGATTTGGTGATTCTTAATAAGTTGGTTCAAGAAGTTAGTCGCAATATGGATATGTCAAACGGATAAGGCAATACAGATAACAACAACACTTGTGAAATGACTTTTGATAAGCCAAATGAAGATAGAAATTGTTTAGGGGTGTTGGATATGCCGATAGAATTGTCATCTTCTCTACATATTCATAAAGATTGCGATAATGAGAGTCCAACGTATGATGAAGCAAAGTCCTCTATCGTTGCGAAGATTGTTAAAAGTGGTAATCCAAAGGCAATGGGAAATGGTATTAACATCAGCATGTTTGTAAGAACCCAAGTGGAGTCTGATCATTGCGAGAGTTATGAGACGAGTTCTTTAAATATGAAGGAAGCATTTTCACACTTAATAGGTGAGCAGAATGAACTCATACAAGAACTATGTTAATACAAATAATGTCTAAAAACGTTATTTATATTTTTCGACCTCTCAACGTTTTGATAATAACAAAATGTAAAAACGCTTACGATAAAATTAAACGTTTACAAATTATTAATCGTAAAATTCAATTTCTAAGATTAGTAATCACTTAAGGTATGAACAAACAAATCTTTAAGCATGATTAGTGATCAAGAAAATATTTTTCTCTTATCCATTACATTTTTACAAAAGAATTTCATAAAATTAATTATACAAAATATTTTCTAATTAAAAGAAAAGTTTTATTAAAAACTTAAAATTTAAAATTCAAATTTTTCCTCCAAAATGGAAGGTTTCATACCAGATACAACCTTCCCTACAAAAAGACAAAAAGGGAGCGTAGTCTACTGGGCGGCCCCCTTATAAGCCCGACGGCCCCCATATATATATATCTGGGACCGTCGGGACCGCCCCCAGTGATCGTTAGATTTTCCTGCCTATAAATACTGCTTCATTCCTTACAGAAAATTAGACCTCTTTGCATGAAATTTTCAGACAACTTTCTCTCTCTAAAAATCTTCTTTCTCTCTCTAAATCTCTTGATCACTAACATTCTTAGATCTTGTTTCAAGTGATCTAATCTCTTCTTCTCATCTCTTCTTTCTCATTCAAGTGTAAGAGAAGAACATTCGTATTCGCCAAGAATCGAATTGTTATTTAGTGATCTATCTTCTCTTCTTCTAAGTACCAAATCTCTATTGTAATTATCTTGTGTATTTGTGTGATTCGGATAGTGTGTAAATTCAATAGTGTAGATCTAGTGATTGTGTAGTGATTGTGAAGTGGTAGATTGGTTCTAGCTAAGATTAGGACTCGACATTTAGCTTAGTGTCGGAAAACAACATAAGCGACGTGTAAACGGTTTTCTCCGCCTAAAAAGAGCTTGTTGACATAGTGAAATCTCGAGTAGGATACTCGGGGAGTGGAGTAGGGCGAAGAGGTGCTTCGTAGCCGAACCACTATAAAATCTTGGCGTCTTGGTTTGATTGCTCCTTTCCTTATCTCTTCATATTATTGTCATTTTTATTTAGCTCTAATTTAGATTGTTATATTGTTTGTTCATATTGTGAATTGGTTAAACATACAACTCGAATCTAAGTATTTTGAAAGCAAACTTTTAAAACGTAAAACGAACCTGTAAACTATTCAACCCCCCTCCTTCTAGTTTCCACAATTAGTATCAGAGCCAAGGTTACTCAAGATTTTTAAAATATACTGTATTTTAATGCTTGGATCGATCTATGGATTCCGATAAATATCTAGAAGGGCAATCTATGCAAAGACCACAACTTTTTGAAAGTGATAGTTTTATTTATTGGAAAAATAGATTCGAGACATATGTTAAATCAAAAGATCTAGATCTTTGGCATGTTATTACCAACAGTGATTTTCAACCTATTAAACAAAATCCGGAAACCAAATTAGATGAGGTTATCCCTTTTGAAAAACAAAGTGATGATTTTAAAAAGAGACCTGCGAAAAATAACGAAGCTAAAATGGTTATTTATAATGTTTTGCCTAGAAAAGAATATGAAAGAATTTTCATTTGTAATACGACAAAAGAAATTTGGAAAACATTGTTAATCACCCACCAAGGTAATAATCAAGTCAAAGATATTAAGATCGACCTTTTGGTTCAACAATATGAAGAATTCGTCATTTCTGAAGACGAGTCTATAGATAGTACTTTTGCTAGATTTAATACTATTATTACTAGTCTAAAAGCTCTTGATGAAAGTTATTCTAGCAAGAACTATATTAGGAAGTTTCTTAGGGCTCTACATCCTAAATGGAGAGCAAAGGTCACGACGATTGAAGAGTCGAAAGACTTAACGTCACTATCTCTTGATGAACTTATCGGGAACCTCAAAGTTCACGAAATGATCATTAAGAAAGATTCTGAAATAGTCAAAGCAAAAGTTGAAAGGAAATCTCTTGCTTTAAAGGCTAGGAAAGAATCTAGTGATGAAGAGTGTTCGACTTCCGGAAGTGAAGACGAAGAGTACGCCATGGCGGTAAGAGACTTCAAGAAGTTCTTCAAAAGAAGAGGAAGATTCATGAGACAACCTCGGAACGACAAAAAGACGTTCCAAAGAAGCCGAGACGACAAAAACGGTAAAAGTGATAGAAAATGCTTTAGATGTGGCGACCCGAATCATCTTATTGGAGAATGTCCAAAGCCACCGAAAGACAAGAACCAAAAAGCTTTTGTCGGAGGTTCTTGGAGTGATAGCGGTGAAGAAGATGACGAGAAGGTCAAAAACAAAACGTGTCTCGTAGCTCAAGCATCAAGTGAGGTATGTTCCGAATCCTCTTACTTTAGTGATGGAAACTCGTCAATAGATGATTTAGTATTAGATAACCAATATGATAAACTGTGCAAAATTAGTTTAAAGATAATCATTAAAAATAAGAGATTAAAAGCCGCTAGAACTAGTTTAGAAAAGGAAATTAGTATTCTAAAAGAAAAGGTGTCTACACTCGAGAAAAACAAAGGAGTTGATCTCGAATGTGTAAAATGTCATATGTTAAAATTGAAAATGAAAAACTTAAAGAGGAAGCTCTTAAACTAACCAAGTTTGAAAAGAGCACACATTGCTTAAATGAAATGCTAAATAATCAAAAACCCTCCAGAGAAAAGTTGGGTTTAGGGTTTAATTCATCTGAAGCTTCATCTAGTGGAACTAAAGAAATAAAATTTGTGAAAGCCCAGAAAAAGACGTCCTCTGATGCAGGTCCCATAAATATGGGCGGCCCCCTAAATGTGCAGGCGGCCCCCAAAGCAAATATAGACTAAAACACATTATAGTAAACAATGTAAAAGTTCCTGTTGCTAGTGATAATGAAGTTAAACAATTTTATAAGCCATTATCAAAACCCGGAGTTAGATTTTCAAAACCTAATTTTAGATCAAAAACTCCACCACCTATAAGAGTCACAAATAATTATTATCGTCCTAAAACACCGCAACCAAAAAGAAACGTTGGTCGAAAAAATCAACCTCGTGGCTTTCCTGTAACTTGAAACAACTTCCCACGTCAAAGTTACATGCCATGGGAAATGTGTCTTCCATTTCCACATCCCAACCAATTGCATCAAATGCAAGGGATGTTTAGCACTAACAACTTTGGACCCATAAGATATTAGGGACCAAATGTTTGAGGTGTTGCCTTATATAAATAGATATGCCTTGGAGTCAAATTGGAACCCGATGAGTGGATAAAGGATAGCGGATGCTCTAAATACATGACGGGTAACCGTAAGCTCTTCTCAAGCTACATGGCATACAACGGAGGTAATGTTATTTTTGGTAGCAATCTTCGTGGTAACATCATTGGCAAAGGTACGATTTCGAATGACTCTCTCAAAATAGATAATGTAGATCATGTAGATAATTTAAGATTTAACTTGTTAAGTATAGGAAAAATATGTGATAATAAGTGTACAGTAACTTTCTCTAAACATGATAGTGAAATTACTAGGGATGGTGAGGTCATAGGTAAATGTATTAGGAAGAAATGCTTATATGTGATGAAATTAGGAAATAAGCCTAAAGACCAAATTTGTCTAGCAACGATTGATGAAAATTCTACATTATGGCATAGGAGATTAGGTCACGCAAATATGCGTCTCATTCAATCGTTAGCATCTAAGAAATTAGTTAGAAACTTACCTAAGCTTAAGTTTGATCAACACTTTTGTGATGCTTGCAAAATTGGAAAGCAAGCTCACGCTAGTCATAAGGCTAAGAATATAGTCTCAACGACTAGATGCTTAAAACTCCTTCATATGGATCTCTTCGTTCCATTCGCCGTACGGAGTTACGGAGGAAACCGATACACCTTAATCATAGTAGACAACTACTCTATGTATACTTGGACTAGATTCCTTAAGGACAAAACCGAAGCCTTCGATCAATTCAAAATATTTAGTAAGAAAATTCAAAACCAATAGGATGTACTATAGTGTCAATAAGAATCGACCACGGTAGGGAATTTGATAATAATGTGCAATTTGGAGAATTTTGTAATGCCAATGGTATTACATATAACTTCTCGGCTCCACACACTCCTCAATCAAATGGTGTGGTCGAAAGGAAAAATAGGACACTTCAATAAATGAGTAGGACTATGTTGAATGAGCAATTGTTACCACAAAAGTTTTGGTGTAACGCCGTAGATACTTCAACATACATTCTCAACCGAATCCTAATTAGAGCCATCCTAAGAAAAACACCTTATGAACTCTTGAGAGGTAGGAAACCTACTCTTGATTATTTTAGAGTGTTTGGAAGCAAGTGCTTCATTTTAAACACTAAAGACTACCTTACAAAGTTTGACCCAAAGTTCTTAACCTAGGTATCCTTTTAGGTTACTCGCAAAATAGTAAAGCCTACATCATCCTTAACAAACATACTGGGAAAGTCGAAGAATCACTCAACATGACATTCGACGAGACTCCTCCACCCTCTAAGACATCACCCTTGGTGGATGATGACTTAGATGAAGAAGAAGCAATTAAGGTTACCGAAAAGAAAAACCTAGAAAATGACATTGAGGATGAAACTTTAGAGATTGACGAAATAGTCAATATTAAGGAATCTAGGAACCATCCATTGGAAAATGTCATAGGAAACCTTAACCAAAGAACCCTTAGATCACAAGCCCAAAACCAAAGTAACTTCTTTTGTTTTATATCAACTATAGAACCTAAGAATGTGAATGAAGCCTTAACGGATGATAGTTGGATAGTCACTATGCAAGAAGAATTAAATCAATTCATTGCTAACGACGTTTGGGGAGTTGTTCCACAACATAGGTAGATGTCAACTTCACAGGAACTAAGTGGTGTTAGAAATTAAGTTAGACGAGAACGGTATTGTTTCTCAAAATAAGGCTAGGTTAGTTGCTCAAGGCTATAATCAACAAGAGGGCATCGATTATGATGAAAGTTATGCCCTAGTTGCTAGACTTGAGTCTATCTATTAGCTTATGCTTGTGCTTTGGGATTTTAAGCTATTCCAAATGGATGTAAAAAGTGCATTCTTAAACGGTTTTATCAATGAGGATGTATAGGTGACACAAACCCCACTCAGGAATTCTTAATTTTGAAGAAAAACCGGATCATGTTGATAAACTAGAAAGCTTTATATGATCTCTAAACAGCACCAATGCTTGGTATGATAGATTAAAAGCCTTATCTTATTAAACATGAATATTAAAAAATGGAATGGTAGAAACACTCTTTTTACTAATAAGATAAGTTCAAACCTCAAACGTCGTTCAAATATATGTCGACGACATTATATTCGGCTCAACTTGTCAAGAATTGTTTGATGAATTTGCCAAATTCATGCATTACCGAGTTCGAAAGAGAGCATGATGATGACTTACTTCTGTACTTGGACTACAAATAAAAACAATGGAAGATGGGATTTTCTTTAATCAATCTAAATATATTAAATAAATTCTTAAGAAATTTGCTTAGAGACAGAATCTAAAAAACTAATGAAAACCCCCATGTCCTTCGATACCAAACTCATGAAAGACGAAGAGTGTGAGTCGATAGATAGTACCAAATATCGAGGCATGCTAGGTAGTTTATTATACCTAACGAAAAGTAGGCCCGATATCATGTTTAGTGTCTGCCTTTGTAGCTCGCTTCCAAGAGGCTCCCAATATATCTCCCTTGAAGCGGTTAAAGCGTATCTGCGATTACATTAAAGGGCACTAGCACTTAGGATTATGTATCCTAAGGGACCGACATTAGAAAACAGTAGTATATGTCGACTCTGCTCATGCGGAAGATTCAAGTGGGAGCGAAAAGCACTAGCGGTATTTGTACGTTCGTGGGATGTTGTTTTACATCTTGGTTCTCAAAGAAACAAACCGATCTTGCTATATCCACTACCTAAGCCGAATACATAAGCGTCGGAAAGGCAGTCAACAAGCACTATGGATGAAACAAGCTCTTATCGACTACGACGTTCAACTCGACGATGTCCCAATCATGTGCGACAATAAGCGCGTGACCTTAGCAAAAAATCCAATGCAACATTATCGTACTAAACACATCGAAATACGTTACCACTTTATTCGTGATAATGTCCAGAAAGGACATATCTCAATCAAAAACTTGCCGTTCGTCGACATCAGTCTGCGACATTCTTACAAAACCCCTTAAACGTGAATCGTTTAACTATCTACGTCTTGGTTTAGGAATGATGAAACATATTCCATAAATCGTATTAGTTCGCTTCTCCTTCTTCTGTCTCAATTCTAGTCTGTGTTCTATTCCGTGTCATGACAACTTAAAATACTTCATCCGAAGCACTTTAAGTACTTTTAATTCGCAAAATGCAAATTAAAATGTCACTCCTCCTTGTAAAATTTTCGTCAAAACCAAGTCCAAATTCCCTCACTGAGGGCGGCCCCCATATCCTCGGCGGCCCCCCAATATATTTGGGACCGCCTGACTATATGGGACCGCCATCAGAAAACTCGTATATTCCTCACTTAGTCAAAAAAATTCAAATCACTAAACCAAACACACCCCTTCTTCTCTGCAGCGACGAACACGACTAAAACAACCCAAAAACTCAAAATCACCCATTAAAACAATAATTGAAGTAAATCAATACTATAATTCATTCCATAACATCATCAAAACTCATCATTGTATGTCGTTTCACATGCTATGTGAGTTCTTTCAATTTGAGTCTAGGGTTCATGATGAACACTAAAAATTAAAATTAGGGATTTTTCATTTTTCATTTAATTTTGTACAATTAGGACTACTAGGTTACAGTGTATAACTAATATGCTTCCCGTAGACATATGATTTGCATACATTAGTTAGTTTGTCGAAAAAAATGATTTCGATCCAAAACTCCAATTTTATTTTCAAATCACTCACTTTAGGAACATGATAAAATTGTTGTTATGCATTGTTAATACAACTCAAAAAAAAAATTAAGCACATACATAATGATCTCATGAACAAAGGTCGAGATACATAACTCATATGTATTTTTCGACATGTTTGGATGAGCGAAATCAAACTAAGGAGCGTTTGAATTAACTCTTAGGATTTTATACTTTAGGTCAAGTTAATCGTTACTCCACATCAGTCATACTTAGGCACACACTGGATACCTAGTTCAGTGAGAAAACCTTACTAAAACTGGCACTCTTTTAATTAGGTGAAATGACGTTGGAAGAAGAACTATGGTACACCAAATCATACGTTCCAACAATCTCAGATGAAAATTATCTTCCCAATAACTTAACTCCTTTATTCAAAAACCTGAGTGTAGATCCAATTCATGAGGTCTCCATTATCTTTTGAATTACTAAAATTCTTTATGTCTTTTTTACTTTATGATAATATTCAAATCATGTTTCAAATTATCAAACTACAAAGTATATATGAACTCCACGAAGGGATCTGCCCAAGATTTCTGCTTGGATTTTATTCTTCAATAGAAATTACTAGAGATAATGATCAAAATATCTTTTTGAAATTCTGGGCATTAAAAAGAACATTTAAATTTTCACTAAAGTCATTTGCCTCAATTCTTTCCATTCCATGTGAAGGAGAATGTTCTTACTCTGAAGATTCATCTCTCGACTCTTTGAGAATCAATCAAGAATCAAACACATCATATTTTTTTTTTTTTTGTTTTTTTTTTTTTTTCTCAAACACTACATTCCAACACCAAATGAAAGTATTCAATCAATCACAACAACTAGACAACCCATCTTTCCAAATAAAATTCTCAAAGAAGAACTTCGTCATGACATGAGATCTTAGAATGGAATCATTCAAGATAATGTCTTTGGCACTCAAAATAACTCAAATTTTCTCCCTGCATCATCATGTCACATGATGTATTGCATTCAAACAAGTACTCCCTTCAACTTCGCTTATTTTTTAACCAAACGAGTTGAAAAGATTAAAAAATCAACCAAACTCTCTAATGCCATATGGAATGATTCTAAATCGTCTATATTATTACCTTATCAAAATTAATCCACATTTATAAAAATCAAAATATATATCATATTAGCCATTTATGAAACCTTGGGTTCATCCAGTTATCTTCAAGCAATAATCTCCATATCATCTGAAGAAGTTTTAAGTAATGATTCAAATTCTATTTGAGATATTTCTATCAAGTATTATTGCTAGACATACGTACTGTTATTATTGCTATGTAATAACCTCTATCTCAGTTATTCTAGTGCGTGTATAACTTGTCTTAGCCATTATTATTTCATGCTTGCTATATGACACTTTATGGACCTTCATGTTATTTATATGCTTCTACTTGGCCCCATTGCATGAGTCTCTCTTCTCTTTTAGCTATATTATTATATTCTTAAAGAAAAGAAAATGCCACAATCACCCTTCCAACCTTCTTAGGTTATTTTGAAAAACGATTAACTTTTGGAAAATTTCATAAGCCTCCAGAGAACGTCCCCCAAAAATGAAGGGCGACCCCCTAATATATATGGGACCGCCTAAGGTTTATGGGATCGCCATCAGGGGAACCACAAAATTTTCATGTCTCCTCTTTTTTTGCAACTTTAACTCTATTCCCCTTAGGTCCAGCCATTCTTTCCTTTTAAATAAAACACTTCTTAAAATCTTCATTCTCCAATACCATGCCTTTCCCAAAACTCCTCTATATATGGATAACATTCTTCTCAATCTTAATCACCTCTTCTCTTCTAAATCTTTCACTTTTCTTCAAGATCTCAATGTCATCCTCTAGCAAATCTCCTCATGACTACTCACGAAAATACCAAAAGGCCATTCTCAAACCTTAGAGACAAAGTCATGGTCTTCCTCCTTCACCACCTTCTCCTCCACCAAATAGGACTACTCCTACCTCTCCTATCTCAAATAACTCTCTCTTATCATCTTTACCTCTACAAAAATCAACTTAAAACATTAATGAAATTCATCACCTATCAAATCTGCTTGACATTAACATCCAACAAGTAATTGAAGCCACAAATCCTTCACCTTCTACCTCACCATATATCCCTTCACCTTTTTTAGATCAAGTAAACTTTTATTCGGAATTTTGTCATTGTTTCTTGGAAACCCAAAATCTATTTGATACATTGAAAGATGACCTTAATTGTATCAAATCTCTCATCATTGGTCCTTTCACTCAATTTCCATCCTCAAAAATAACATCCTTACCATAATTAAGCACTCTCAAAAGCTCAAGTTCACCTAATAATAAACAACCCATCTTTCAATTGTGGCATCTTCTATACTTTAAGAATCCACTAGTGTAGATCTATGCCTTATTATGTTTTTATTTTATGTCGTATGAATGTATTACTTGCATTTGCTATTGTATGAGTTTCTTGATTGTTGAATGAAACTTTTTTTTGGGTAACTTGAACCCAATGTTATGTTTAAAAGATATTTGTCTTGCACTTGTACCTCTAACTATGTTTTGTAGCAAACAATTTTTGTAAGATCGATCCCTTGGTGCCCCAAATGAGGGGGAGCATACATCAAGAGGGAGTCTTGATATCGTCAATTTCTTTCTTCCTACAACCACTCGACGATCATCCTTTTTCGAATTCGACAAAAAAGGGGAGAAATGGAACAAAACTTATTAATAATGTGTAACTATTAATTTTATACAAAATGAGTTTATATTTTGTCATCATCAAAAAGGAGGAGATTGTTAATACAAATAATGTCTAAAAATGTTATATATATTTTTTGACCTCTTAACGTTTTGATAATAACAAAATATAAAAACTTTTACGATAAAATTAAAAGTTTACAAATTATTAATCGTAAAATTCTATTTCTAAGATTAGTAATCACTTAAGGTATGAACAAACAAATCAATAAGCATGATTAGTGATCAAGAAAATATTTTTCTCTTATCCATCACATTTTTACAAAAGAATTTCACAAAAATAATTATACAAAATATTTTCTAATTAAAAGAAAAGTTTTATTAAAAACTTAAAATTTGAAATTCAAAATTTCCCCTCAAAATGGAAGGTTCCATACCAGATACAACATTCCTCACAAAAAGACAAAAAAGGGAGCGTAGTCTACTGGGCGGCCCCCTTATAGGCCTGGCGGCCCCCTTATATATCTGGGACCGCCGGGACCGCCCCCAGTGACCGTTGGATTTTCCTGCCTATAAATACTGCTCTATTCCTTGCAGAAAATTAGACCTCTTTGCACGAAATTTTCAGATAACTTTCTCTCTCTAAAAATCTTCTTTCTCTCTCTAAATCTCTTGATCACTAACATTCTTAGATCTTGTTTCAAGTGATCTAATCTCTTCTTCTCATCTCTTCCCTCTCATTCAAGTGCAAGAGAAGAACATTCATATTCGTCAAGAAACGAATTGTTATTTAGAGATCTCTCCTCTTTTCTTCTAAGTACCAAATCTCTATTGTAATTATCTTGTGTATTTGTATGATTCGGATTATGTGTAAATTTGATAGTGTAGATCTAGTGATTTTGTATTGATTGTGAAGTGGTATATTGGTTCTAGCTTAGATTAGGACTCGACATTTAGCTTAGTGTCAGAAAATAACTTAAGTGACGTGTAAATGGTTTTCTTCGCCTAAAGGGAGCTTATTGACATAGTGAAATCTCAAGTAGGATACTCGGGGAGTGGAGTAGGGTGAAGAAGTGCTTTGTAGCTGAGCCACTATAAAATCTTGGCGTCTTGGGTTGATTGTTCCTTTCCTTACCTCTTCATATTGTTGTCATTGTTATTTAGATTTAGTTTAGATTGCTATATTGTTTGTTCTTATTGTGAATTGGTTAAACATACAACTCGAATCTAAATATTTTGAAAGCTAACTTTTAAAACATAAAATGAACCTGTAAACTATTCAACCCCTCTTCTAGTTTCCACAAATTTATTTTTCTACCAGTGAACCCTTGTGCCCTAATTTTTAGGGTTTCGTTTATGATATATCTTTACCAGGGTTTCGTTGTGGGTGGTTGTGATTGCATCTCTCTAGATGAATATCATGTGTACTATTATGCCTTCATGATTTTTCTTACTGGTAACATGATCAAGCCTGGTCATTGAGATTAGGGTCTTGCAACAGATAACCTATTTAGGGTTTATGCCGTGGTCATCTTGGGCTGTCGAGAGATGGAAAACCCTTGTTAGGGGTTCGTTGTTGGTGATGATTCATTCCTTATGCTGGTGCTTATACTATGAATCTGAACCTATTCATCATCTTAGTCGTGTGTTTGAAGGTTGACGATGGTAAGAGCGTTGCGGCGGGAACCTTACTTTTAGGGTTTTCTGGTTTTTTGATCTGTCGTTTGCTGGTGGTTTTGGAATGTATCCTGGTGCATTATTGTTTGGTATTACTCTGGTGTTGCTGTCTGTAGGTTAAATAGAAAGTATGAAGGATGTAACCTTAGTTTTTTCATGTCAAAACCTTAATTTAGGTTGTCTTCTATTAGGGTTCTGGTGGTTGTGGCAGGTTACATGATGTTTGATCTATCATGGATCACCGTAATTGTGGCCGTGCTGGGATATTCTTACTCTAATTCTTAACATGGGGCTTCATGGTTCATATAAGGGGACTAGGTAAGATGGTGAGTGATTTCTTACTATATTATCATTATACTGATGGTAAGGGATCAGGGGTTTTAATGGTGATTATGCTTGTTCTTACTCGTATGGTCTACATGAGCTGCCGATTTAGTTCGGTTACTCGCATGGTTTGTGTTGAGCTGCTGATGGTATGCATGTGTAAACCATGCTCTTTCAGGGCTTAGTACTGTTTTTTGGTGGCTATACGATCATTATAGAAGTAGGATTTGTTTGGATGGAGTCCATAGATCCTCGTAATAACCATGCATCATATATTATTCATGGCTTTATTACTAAAGATGATCGGGATTATGCTTGAAATGTATGGTTATTACTGAATGGAAGTAGTATGTGAGCTTATATGCAAGCATGCTTTATGGATACCTCATTGGGATGCTCTTTGTATTTATTTTGAGGCTCTTAAGTCGGAATGCTTGGAATGTAGTGCATCTTATATTTTTCCGGCTTATTGTTCGTGTGAAGAAGTCTTTTCTTTTTCATTTTTAGTTATAAGAATGGCATGTCATTCTTATATAGGGTCTTTTGTTTGTTGCAGGGCCTTCTCGTTGATTTTAGTGGCCCTGTGCCATACTTTCAACATAAACGTCCTAAATACGAAGATTGTGGGTATATAGAAAAAGCCTCGTGGATATTGCAAAAATGTTACACATATATATAAAAAAAATATGTTACCATGGGTAGTTTAACTCACAAATATACATGGTACTTAATGTTTTTCTTTATTTTTTTGGCAAGCAAATTTTGATTAGATCTTAATAATTAGCACAACAGTATTTTATATATACGCACAACACTTTATGATACCATTTCTCTGTAGTTCCTATAGTACCTCAAATTATATACTACCTATAAGTGTACATGTATACGGCTAAGTTGTAAAATTTAGAGGCCCTACTGTGGTATATCCTATATCATAACACGGGGTCGATTCTTGGATTTAGCTAGTTTCTAGAGAGAGAAACACTAGAGAGAATATTCTAGAGAGAGAAAATGTGTTTCTTTGTAAATGAAAAATAATGACTAGCTTGCCTCTTCCAAAGTTGGAAGAGGCTTATACAGTACATACAATATACCGGGTATTAGTACCCGACTTAATACCGAAAATCGTACTATTAACTATTAAACTACGAGCTATAATAAACAGTAAAATACATGGGGTGACCGAGTCTTTTTCTAATATCTAACAGTTACCCATTAAGTCAAATATAGTGCGTTTGGTTACCCCATGAACCGGTATACCAACGGGAGTCATCACCTCCAATAGATCTATCCACAATATTTTTATGTTTACTCGCAAGTAATTAATGTTTCATGATATGGAATTAGTGGCACTAGAAGGTACTTAGGCAATAATATATCTGGATAGCATACAATTGAAAAAAATACTTGCATTCATGGTTTAAGCATGTATCCCCCTCGCGGGTTTATAAAGTATTCAAAAGATTTAAAATATGAGGCTATGAATTCACCTTAACAGGGAAACCTGATTGATGGCAAAAGTATATGAAATGAAAGTAACGGCCTCGTCACGTAACCTGAGGGTAATATGTCAAGTCTTAGTGTGATTGTTTATGTTTTTAAAACTTTATAAAGTTTAACATACATCTTACTTTGATTTATTAATTTATGGAAATATTGTATCACTGTTCGGGCTATCATAATTCAGAGGTCATGCAGTAAACGTTTGAGGAGCTAGGACACTTTAAATCGTAAATCCAGCAAACTCATCAAAACGTATACTCAAATGAAACCCCTCACATGAAATTCCCTAGTAACGTGATACTAAGAGATTAAATGATAAGATTTTAATCATTTTAGGTTTCTCAAAGCTAGCGGATGAAAATTAGGTTATATTATAAACATAATTGTTTTAAAACGTTGTTGATCGATGAATAATAATGACAAATGTGTCAGGCTTTAGATAAAATCTGAGTCTATAAAATATATTTTATAATTAATTTATAAAAATATTACCTTTAATTACCTTATAGAATGAAAATGAACACTATACACACCCTTTGTTTATAATATTTACAAAGTTTAAATCCTTTTTAATATAACTTTTAAATCCTTTAAAACCTTTAACTTTCAAGTATGACAAAACAACACCTGGAGTTTAACTTTAGGAATAATAACATTTCAGCCCCCTCTATTTATAAGTTTCAAGTAAATGTTACACTTTAAACCACGTGTATATAAATATTTACAAATTTGGTCTTTCTATATTACTTTTTTACAAAATAAACCCTTAACTTTTGAGAATGCAAAACAAGTCCTTTGATTTAACTTAGTATATACAAAAATAGTCTTGTATAATTAATTCGGAAGTTACAATATAGACCCCTATGCCATGAAAATTGTTATATTTTAGTCCAAAATCCAAATTCCGTGTTTTAACATTGTTGAAATCTATTTGGGCAGCTTATGACTTGACAAAATAAGCAACTCTTAACAAATTTATGCTTATGTAAATAACTAATAAGTTTAAATACTTGAAAAGGGGGGTGGGGGGGGGGGGGGGTCATATTGGGTTTGTTTGGGTTTAAAAGAAACCATGGGTTTAGAGCTTATTAGGTTTTGATTTATGCTTATAAAAATGTTACAAAGAGCTTATGGGAACGAGCTGTATAAGGATCAGTTAGGATCAAGGGCTAATTTCTTAGATTATAAAAGATGACTAGGGGACTTATTAGGAGATAGACAAGCTTAATCTAGCTTGTTCATGAATTCGAAAAATGTAGGGCGCAGTTCTTAGTTTAGAACTATTTCAACATGTTTTGTTCGTAAGAATGATTATAACAAGCATATAAAATGATCTACGGTGAAAGACATAGTATGAATTTAAGCAAATGAGTTTTAGGCTTACTAAGCTTGGAGAATGGATGAAAAGTGGGTCAAATGGAGGCAAATGAACCTGATACTATCAGATCTTAAGACTTCACTCCTGCTTCTAAACTTGGCTTATACCTCTTCTGTCTTCCTTAAGATCGTGTTATGGACTTCATTTGAGAAGGGACTTGAAGTGTGTTTAATTTTGAATAAGTTTAAAAGTATGTAAGGTCTCGCTTATATAGAGGGTGCAAGAACTGTGGGCACCAGTATAACTTGGAGAGGTGGCAAGGTGAGGTGAGGCTCGGTTTACCAAGGAAGTGACTAGATAGTGAAGTGGCGATACAGCTATGCAACAAAGGTTATAATAGAGGTGGCTTGGTTTGCATGGATATCGACAAGATGAGGGACCTTAGGAAGCAAAGTTTGTGGACATGGTGATGGATGGAGGTGTGGTGACGAGTAGGTGGATTAATAGGTTATGAGCTTACTTGCACGGTGTGGTAGTGGATTCCGAATAGTTTAAGAGACTATTTTACAGAAGGAGGTTTACAGGGTTACGGGTTAGGTTTGAGTTTTATCTAGGACGAAATAAGGGTTAGGTTTAAGGTTCGTAGTTAGGATCATTATTTAAAGATATAGTTTGTTTTAGTGTTAGTGATATAGAGGATGATAGTTAAGGTTTAACGAGTTAATTAAGATTAGTTTTAGTGGTTTAGTGTCAAGTTTAAGATTTAAGATTATTGTAAATGTCTTGCTTAGGAGGCTTGTAATTCGAGCTTAATTGATGGTACAGAGGTTTTAAAGAAAATGGAGGGAAATTGAAGTTAATTTAAATTTGTGCTTTCAATGACTTGTATAATGTGCATTGTGATGTTGTACATTGTCTTAATGACTTGTACCTTGATCCAGGAGGGAAATCATACTTCAAATATGGTGCATTGGAAGCTTGTAACATGTGATTAAAATGTGGTATGAAATCCTTAAGAAAAATGGAGGGAAAATGAAGCTATTTTGAATATCATGCTTAATTGATTTGTACATTGTGCTTTAGAAGTTGTAACTAGGTAGGATGGAAAGAATATTCAAATGTTGTGCATTGTAACCTGTAAACATTCTTTATAAACTTGAACATTTATGTTTGAATGTAAATATTACGATACAAATTAGGGTTTTGATATAACGGTAACGGATAATTTTCTTAGGGGTAATAATGCAAGAAAACTACGTTAAATAGATAACTGTAACAATTGTATGAGTGATATAAGTTTTATTGACCTTGTCATATTAAATTTTTACTTGCGAGCATATAGCATAGTTAGAATTGCATATGTAGGTTGCGTGACTTGTTTTATTTTTTTGCGTATTAATTTTAGTTTACATAGCTGGAATGATAAAGCAAAAAACATCAGTGAAAAAGGTATTATTGTAATAGTAGAATATAAATGGAATTACAAGATGAAAATTGTGGGTGATGTGTTTACTTTCCCCCAACCTTACAGAAATCTCGTCCCGAGATTTAGTTGAGTGAGAGAGTGATATTTGGAAACAGAAGTTCTTAGCATCTACAGTTTCTAGTCTGATGGCCTACTTTGTTACAATTCTTACACCTGATAGTGCAAGATCCTGTTTGATGCAGTGTAGACTTCCTACACAGGGGATGAGGTCCATTATATCCATAGTTTCCATAAGTCCTGAAGGTTTCCTGCCTTCTATTTTGTTGCTGGTGGTAATCATTGTTACAGTTGTTATTGTTGTTGTTATGGTTTTTTTGATAGTTGTTGTTGTTGTTGTCATGATTATTAGGGTAGTTGGTGTTGTTGTTGTTTCTTCTATCATTAACTTTCATTTGTGATCAATGGTCCTCTGTTCTCAGGGCATCGTGCATTGTTACCTGACCATTAATCCTCCTAGTGTTATAGTAATGGCGTCCTCAAGTTGAGGCTGTTGAAGCGTAACATTTCCTTCAATACTCTGAGGTAATCCCCCATGACGAGGCTTCCATAAAGTTTACTCAGTGTTTGGTGCCGATATTGGACATAACAATGATAATTCCTTGAATCTTTCTAGAAAGTCTGAGATTCATTTTCCTTCAAACTCAATTTTTAAAATTTTGTTTACTTTTCTTTCACTTCAGTTCGAGGGGCAATAGTTTATTGGTTAAGAGCTTATCATCAGTCCAAGGCTATCTTGGTCGGCTTTGCTCTATTCCAATAGGTTTGGCATAGGAATTCCACTAGGATAAGGCATCCTCGGTGAGAGTACCAGTAGCAAATTTCACTTTGCAGTCCTCAATACAGTTGCTACGATAAATACGATTCAGTCGACAATACCAACGAATAAGAACCACACTCCTTCCGTACCCATTGAACGTAGAAAGGTTGGAAACTCATAAAACTCCTTGTAAGTGTATTTCCTTGCTACAAGAGTTTCTCATGGTCTAATATTCCTATTTGGATTTCCAGTACTTGCCATGGTTGCAGCTTGTGCTTCCATAGCCGAGCAGCAACACTATCAGCACTTAGTTTTCATATGGCAGCCTGAGTCATAGCTGGTATGTTTGATTGTACTACTTAGGAGGAATCTATCAGGATATAAAAGACAACATAGAATAAGAATCCATAAAACAATATAGTCATATCACAAGTTAAGGTATGAAAATTATAATACAAGGACTTGTGATCATTCTTTGATATTACATTGCAGGATATAACAGAAAATTTTAGAATCTAAGAGTTGTCCCAAAGATGACAACTCAATAAGCATCTGACTCATTAGGTTTCTCGATGATTGGTTCACTTCCCAGTGGTTGCGGTATGATCCATAATGAGTTATCTAACTCTGCGAAGATAGACTTATCAAATGATAGTCTAGTGGTGGTATAGTTGACCTAATCAGTGATGAAGATCTTACTGATGAAGATGAGATAATAGAATGGTGATTCAACAGGTGACTCAGCGTCTTTAGATGTGAAATCTTCTCGGAGGAAGAAGATGTCGAGAATCAAACATTGCGATAGTGATAACACTGGAGATGAGCAAAATAGTTGTGAGCAATAGGAGATTGTGGGGACATAGTAATTCATTATCAGTTAGCATCAATATGCTTGCATGACCTTATATTCAGAGTATCATCATAAAAGGTGAGAGGGCTAGTGAGAGCTTAAAAGATCCTTAGTTAAATCATCGCTTGTAAAGTGTAAGAGAGTGTTTTCTCCGGTGAGAGCTAAGAATAGTCCGTGAAGCGAGAAGTAGTCATGAGAGAGTGTAGAGGAAAAAGTATCCTCCAACATCAAATCTGATATCGATAATAATAGAAATGGGGGGGGGGAAGACATGACTATATAAACAACCCAGTAGAAAATGAACATAAAGTTATTTATATATAATATCAAGGTAGTGTATTAGTTTGCCATGGAAGATTATTTACACATACTATTCTGGAAACTGCAGTGGCACGGAGGACTTTCTATGAAAAAGTAGTTATAGTTAGGTTTACCCGTGTCTCTTATAACCATGAGCTCTGATACCAATCTTGTAATACCAATTTTTTGACATATAGGCAGTAGAAGCTAACTGGGGTATACTTCGATGGATCAACAGTCATAATCATAGAAAACGACTCAAAAGAGATGTTTTAGAAAATTTAGTTATCATTTCACATATAATTAGAGTTTTTTACAAAAACAAGGTCCTAAAACATCGACATGATAAACATAAAGTTTGAATGATAACAAGTTTTGGACGTCTCAGTCATGCCCTCCGTGCCATAGGCTGTTCATTACCTGAGATAAAACATTGCTAAAAGTCAACACAAAGTTAGTGAAATTTATAGGTTTATGTAAATATGAATACAAGTTATCATAAGTGGTAATAATTGCAACACATACAATTATCATGAAAAATAGTATTATTTCCCTAAGCTCATGATATCAATACATTAACATGCAAATCACCGTAGTGACATTGGTTGAGGAACAAATGTCCCTGTGGAAAGATAACTTGCCAAGGTTACCCATTAAGTCAAATATAGTACATTTGGTTACCCCATGAACGGGTATACCCAACGGGATGTCCACACCCCAATAGACCTATTCATAATATTACTATTAATCGTAAGTGTAAATGTAACGTTTCATGATATTGAACGTGTGGCAACGGAAGGTACTTAGGCAATAAAATATAATCTGAATATCATAGCAGTTTGAAAACACTTGCATTCTGGTTTAATCCTAGTATCCGCCCCCTCGTCGGTTTATCAAGTATTTAAAAGATTAGAAATAGCGAGGCTAAGAACTCACCTTAACATGGAAATTCAAATTGATGGCTAAAAGTATATTAAAAGAAGTAACGAGCCTCGTCACGTAACCCTGAGTAATATGTCAAGTCTAGTGTGATGGTTTATGTGTTTCAAAACTATGTATAAAGTTAACATAACACTTACTTTGATTTATTAATTTATTGGAAATATTTACAATGACTCGTCGCTATCATAATTCAGAGGTCATGCCGTAAACGTTTGAGGAGCTAGGACACTTTAAATCGTAAATCCAGGCACAACTCATCAAAAAAACGGTTATCGTGTAACGTATACCCAAATGAAACCCCTCACATGAAACACCCTTGTAACATGATACGTTATAGTTTTAAATGATAATATTTAATCATTTTAGGTTTTCTTCAAAAGCGTAGCTGATGATAAATTAGGTTAGAATTTATAAATAACTTGTTTTATAACGTTTCGAGCGATGATATATAATGACAAATGTGACGGGCTTTAATAAAATCAACGTCTATGAATATATTTTTTATAATTAATATAACAATATGATTACATTTTATACCTTTAAGAATGTAAAATGGCAAATATCGACCCTTGGTTTTTATATATATTATACAAATTTAATCCTTTTAATATAACTTTTAAAATCTTTAAACCTATAACTTTCAAGTATGACAAAATAACCCCTCAAGTTTAACTTTAGGATAATTACATTTTAAGCCCCTCTAGTTATAAGTTTCAAGAAATTTACACTTTATACCTTTGGTATATAAATATTTGCAATTTGGTTTGTTTTATATAACTTTTTACTAAAATCAACCCTTACTATGAGCTTAGCAACCAGTCCCTGAGCTTTAACTTTAGTATATTTACAAAATAGTCCTTGTAGTAGTAAGAAGTTTTGGAAAAGTTACAATGTATCCCCCCTATGCATGAAATTGTTATGTTGTCCAAAATCCATAATACGTATTTTACATTTGAAATTTAATTTTCAGGCTTATGAAAAAACTTTGTTTGAACCAAAATAAGTGAAAATGATAGCAACCTCTCTAATGAATTTTATAGCTATAAGAAAAGAAAGCTAATAAGCTTAATACTTGAAACAGGTTCGTGTTTAGGTTCGTTTAGGGTTATAAGAAACCTTGATGGTTTAAAGCTTATTAGGTTATTTAGGGCTTATCAAATGTATACAGTAGAGCTAAATGGGTACAGCATAATAAGATGAGTTAGGAGCTTAAGCTTATTAGGGCCTAATGAAAAATGGATTTTGACTAGTTTATAGGGTTTTTTGAGCATAAGTTTTTGATGGCGCAGATATTTAAATAGCTAGCTTAGGATTCAAGCTAATTTCTTATGATTATGAAGAGACTAGCGCTTATTAGGATGAAGCAAGCTTATCTCAGTTGTTCTATGAATTCAAAAGATGTTTGGGCGCAGTTTAGTTTTAGAGATTTCAAACATGGTTTTTGGATGTAGTGAATGATTATAACAAGCAATGATATGGATCTAAAAACATAGTATGAATTTAGGAAATGAGTTATAGGCTTACTAGAGCTTGAAAATGGATGAAAGTGGTTCAAATGGAGCAAATGGAACACGAATACTATCAAGAGCTTATGACTCCCTCCTTGGCTTCTAAACTAGGCAATATACCTCCTATGAGCTTGCCTTAGGATCTGTTAGTGACCTTCATTTAACGAAGACTTGAGTGTGTTTTGAGTTTTGAATGAGTTTTGAATGAGTTAGAAGTAGTAGAGGTCCCTCGCTTATTATAAAGGTGCAAGAATTTTATTGCACCAGGTTTTACATGGAGAGGGTGGCAAGGTTAAGTGTGAGGTGAGTGTGAGGGCTCAAGTGGTTACCAAGGATAGTGACTATATGAGTAGTGGGCATACACCTTGGGCTACAAGGGTTGATGAGGTGGCGGTTTTGCATGTGATACGAGGATGAGGGACTTAGTGAGCAATTTGGTGACATGGGGATAGATGGAGGTGGTAACGAGTAAGGTGATAATTATGTGATGAAGCGTACTCACAGGTTGGTGGTGGTGGATTCAAAGTATTTAGAAACTAATTAAAAGGGTGTTAGGGGTTTTACTGGGGTAGGTTTAGTTTTTAGGTTTTAGACGAATAAGGTGTAGTGTTTTAAGGTTTCGGGAAGATATTAAGGAGATCATTAGGTTAAGATATATTGTTTTAGATGTTGTACGATTATAGGATTATGGTTAAGGGTTAAACCGTTAATTAGTGGATAAATTATGCTTTAGTCGAGTTAAGATTTATGATTATTGTAAATGTCATGCTGTAGGAGGCTATAAATTCCTAGCTTAATGATGTTACAAAGGTTTTATTGGGGGGAAGACATGACTATATAACAACCCAGTGGAAATAACATAAGTTATTTATATATAATATAATAGTAGTGTATTATCTGCCATGGAAATTTCTTACACATACTATTCTGGAAACTGCAGTGGCACGGAGGACTTTCTTGGATGGAAAAAAAGTAGTTATAGTTTAGGTTTTACCCTTGTTCTCTATAACCATGAGCTCTGATACCAATCTGTAACACCCCCATTTTTGACATATAGCAGCGGAAGCTAATCTGGGGTATTACTTCATGGATCAACAGACATAATCATAGAAAACGACTCATAAAGAGACGTTTTGGAAAATTTTGTTATCATTTATTTATTCATCAGAGTTTTTACAAAAAGAGGTCCCAAAATCTAGAAACATAAAGTTTGAATGATAACAATTTAGCCATCTTCAAGTCCGTGCCACTTCGTGCCATAAGTTGCTCAATTACCTGAGATAAACATGCTAAAAAGGTCAACACAATGGTTGAGTGAAATTCATAGGTTTATGATAAATAGTTGAATACAAGTCATCATAGACAGTGGGTTACGTTGTTATACACCCATAGATAGTAATAATTGCAATGAGTACAATTATCATAGAAAACAGTATTATTGCCCTAAGCTCATGACATCAATACGTTAACATGGAAATCACCGTAGTGACATTGGTTGAGGAACAAATGTCCCTGTGGAAAGGTAACTTGCCAAGGTTACCCATTAAGTCAAATATAGTGCGTTTGGTTACCCCATGAACGGGTATACCAACGGGAGTCGTCACCCCCAATAGATCTATCCACAATATTTGCGTTTACTCGCAAGTAATTAATGTTTCATGATATGGAAATAGTGGCACTGGAAGGTACTTAGGCAATAATATATCTGGATAGCATACAGTTGGAAAAACACTTGCATTCATGGTTTAAGCATGTATCCCCCTCGCGGGTTTATAAAGTATTCAAAAGATTTAAAATGCGAGGCTATGAACTCACCTTAACAGGGAAATCTGATTGATGGCAAAAGTATATGAAATGAAAGTAACGGCCTCGTCACGTAACCTGAGGGTAATATGTCAAGTCTTAGTGTGATTGTTTATGTTTTCAAAACTTTATAAAGTTTAACATACATCTTACTTTGATTTATTAATTTATGGAAATATTGTATCACTGTTCGGGCTATCATAATTCAGAGGTCATGCAGTAAACGTTTGAGGAGCTAGGACACTTTAAATCGTAAATCCAGCAAACTCATCAAAACGTATACTCAAATGAAACCCCTCACATGAAATTCCCTAGTAACGTGATACGATAAGATTTTAAGTTTCTTCAAAAGCTAGTCGATGATAAGTTACGTTAAATATGTAATTGTTTTATAATGCGTCGATAGATGATTAATAACGACAAATGTGTCAGGTTTTAATAAAATCAAGTCTTATAATATTTATATATATTTTTATAATTTATACAAAAATATTACATTTTATATTTTTAAGAATACAAAAATGGCAATATATACCCTTGATTTTTATACTTTTATGAGTTTAATCCTTTATATATATAAAGTATATATATATTAAACCTTTGACTTTAAAATTTGGCAAAACAGCCCCTTGTAGTTATAACTTTAGGAAAATAACATTTTTGACCCAAAACTATATAATTTCATAAATTTACAATATATACCCTTGTGCATGAAAATATTTACAATTTTAGTCCAAAATTCATAATCTTGATATTTTTCAATATAGAAAGTAATTTGCAGGTTATAGCTTATTAATATAAGCTAAAATAAGTTAGAATAAATAAGTTTTACGAGCTTATAGCTTATCAAAAGAGCTTATGAACTAGAAAGATCAAAATGGGTACGTTTGGTTTAGGAAAACCAAAACGCATGGGTTTGTGGTTCTAGGGCTTAAACAAGAGTTTACATAGGATCTAACAAAGCTTATGAAAGTTCTAAAACAAGGCAAGAGTTTATTGAACGGGTTATGAGCTTGCTTGGACTTGAAATGAGTCGAAAATGGTGGAAATGGGTCGAATGACTTAAAATGGGCCGAACACTCTTTGGAGATGAATCAATTACCTCTTTTCTCTTATTTCTTGGCTTCTACTTGCTGAGTTCTTCCTTTCTTCTCTTCTATGGCTTGGTTAGATCATCATTTTGAAGTTGTTTTGAGTTTGAATGGTGAATGATGAATGAATGTATGTATGCGTGTATTTATAGTGTAGAAGAGAAGTAATGGCCAAGTTTTTGGAGTGGAGTAGTGACTACGCTACTTGGAGTGGCGGCCAAGATGTTGGAGTGGTACCCAAGGGTCTTGAGTGGTGGCCAAGGGTCTTGCTTGGGGCTCAAGGGTCGAATTTTTAATGAAAGGGCATGGCTGTTTTTGGGCAGCCAATATTAGTCTCGGTAAAATGGTTGCCATTTACAAACCGTAACTCTGATGAAGCTCAAACCAGTGAGGATGGTTAGATATTTAAGTCCTCTACAACTTTTAGTTTTACATATTTAGGAGTCACTATATAAAAATCTAGAGATAATAGCCGTTTACTACAGGTGTGCAGAATCTGCGCACCTTTGCCCTTTCCGCTATAACTAATTTATCCGACATTGAATCGGGTTGAGTCAACGGCAAAATGATCACAAGACATAGGGCTATAACCTTGTATTTTTGCTTAATACCCAAAGTCTTCTGATTTTACCCAGATCCTATGTTTTGTCACGGATCATATTTTGAATCTATAATTATAAACTAGTTTAAGTGGTATCGGGTTTGCTAGGGTTTTCGGGTTAGGGTTTTGGTTTAGGACGAGTGTGGAATGGTGTTTGGAGGAAAAAAATATGTTTAAATGTTGTGCGTAGAAGACTTGTACTCTAGGCTAAATAGGTGGTACTAAATGCCTTGTAGAATTTGGAGGGAAATGAGCTCATTTGAATATCATGCACAATCGGCTTGTACTTTAAGATTTAAGGTGTTGTACCATGATTTAGGAGGGAAAACATATTTGAATTTATGCTTAGGAATACTTGTACATATGCATCATAAGCTTTTATATTCGTTTTGTATGTATACATTACATATAGTTAGGGTTTTGGTATAAACGTTAACGGATAAAGTTCATTTAGTAATAATGTTATGAAAATTACGTTAAATAGATAACGTACATGATATAGAGGATATTAGAATATTGACTTGACATATTAAGGCGTTTACTTGATATAAACGTAGATAGAATTGGCATAGTTAGTTACGTGAGCTCGTTTACTTTTGAAATGTAAACTATGTTACATAATGGAATAAAGCAAAAAATTTCCCGTGAAAAGGTAGTATTTAATATAATATAAGTGGAAATTACAGTGTTGAAAATTATGGGTTGTTACATAAATGCAGACGCGTCCTTTCCCTATTTGCAACATCAAGGTTAAGTGAGTCCACAAGTTTTAGAAAGTCCTTAAGATGTTGGTTTGGATCCTCGGACCGAAGTCCGTGGAATGAGCATCCGTTTTGCACTAACCGGATGGTGTCGGATCGAAGAGGCACCACATTGTTCCCATCGAGGAGCTCAATGGTGTTTTGATAGCCCTCGTGGCTGGGTCTGGAATAGTCTCCTAGGGTACGAATAGGATTTTCATCTCCCATGGAGGTCAACAAAAAGATTTTACAAAACAAATAACACAAAGAAAAGATAGACTAAAGAAAACTAATAGACAGAAACTAAAATCTCACTTGATAGGAATCAAGCGAGTAGACCTAATCTAGATAAAATTCAAAACCTAACTATTCCCCGGCAGCGGCGCCAAAAACTTGATGTGGGTGTTGCGACTTCACAAGAAGTTTTACAACTCCCTAGGCAGTGTACCTAACCGTTGTAGTGTAGTATAGGCAAGACTCGGGGGTTGTTATCGTTCTCTAGGGGAATAGGTTAGGAAGGCTTAGACAGAATATAACAGAGGTCTAAGGGGTTGAGAGAAGATTATTTTTGGTATTTTTATATTTTTAGAAAGCAAGTAAAATTCAAGTTTTAGAGGTTGGTTTTGGTTTTAACTAATTAAACTAAATAATAAATCTAAACTAATTTTGGTGAGAACTTATATGGTAAATGAACGTATTTACTTAATCATGCACTACTTCTTAGTTTGATTCTCCTAATTCTATTGCTTTATCACACTTGTCATGACCTGTGTAAGTATTTCCTTAGTCATGAACGAATTACACGAAAACACCATCTATGTAATATTCCGTTAAGGCAACGCACAGGTAAGGTAGTATGAAGACTAATACATGGCCCTAAGAGTACATTACATGCATTAAAACACTTAAAAGGGATCAACTATATTAGGGGTAAGGTAGTATGAAGACTATTACCGATGGTATCCTTTCTACACACTCGCGTTTCCCTAGACATCTATGCTAATGTAATATTTATAGCTAGTTTTCTAGAGCCTAACGCGCACATCCATCACAAGAAGCAATATTGAAAAGATCTATAAACTAAGATTCATGCAATCATAAGTAAATAGTAATGGATCTAGCCTAGCATATTATAAGGAAGTGAAGAACAAGAATCAATCAAACAACACATAGATATATTGAATAATAAAAGATAGAAAACTTCACTTAATTAAAACATGTGTTTAAAGCTGATACAAGAGGGTTTTGACACCCTAAAAACGAGCCTAATAGATGCTACAATCAACTTCTAAAGGTAGGGTTCGTCTCCCACAAGTTACACACTAAAAACCCTAAAATCGAGTTTGTATATATAGGAAAACGGGCGTGACGGCGTCGCTTTATAATCCTGACGCCATCGCCCCGCCAAATCTTCTAGGGCTTCATAAGTCGGTTGCATCCTGACACCGTCATCAAAATCCTGACGCCGTCTTTTGTACGTCCTGACGCCGTCATAATGAATCGTGACGCCGTCTCCAGCCACTGTACGTATTTTCATCATCAGATTTGGTGTAGAGTCGTAATCTTGTCCGTTTCTTCTCCAAATGAGCCCAAGTCATATGTATTTCCTCCAAAAGCTTCCCAAATACTAAAAACACAAAACAAACGATTAAGAACGTATTTTGGGCATATTTGCATGATTTAGGGGGTTAAATGACCCCGAAAAAGTGTATAAAATGACACCTCATCATAAGTTACCAACTAATTGAAAATGTGGATTTCCTTTGGTTAAACGCGTGTCCTGGACAGATTTGAACCCTGCTAGGCGATTTCTAAACTGTCGCAATTTGAATGTAAGTAAATTTGTTTACTTTTATTCATAGTATTAAAATAAGTCATAAAAACCAATAATGTCAATTCAGATTGATTGCTGAAGAAGTCATAGAAACCAGTATATGTTGTTCTTTATTTATCCGTGTGTAAAAAGAAGTTGTTTGCTCACTTATCACTAATTTTAACTTAGGCTATTGTATATTCAAATAAGGGAAGATTGTTGGGTCAGTTCTTGAGCCCTTCAGTCTCTCAGTAGATTTAAACATAAAATCCCCCAAGTGTAATCTAGCTGAAGACAAGTTCAGCTTTAGTTAGCTGAAGACAAGTTCAGCTTCAATTCTTCGAGTACTTAGAAGATCAAGTAGTATCTTCATTTAAGTGTATGTAGCGGTTCAGAAACTGAAGAAGACCTTAGCAAGAGCTTTAGTTTAGCTTGGTTGGCAATTCCAAGCTGAACGATGTCGATCTCCTCTTAGAAGCTGAAACGAAATGTTTCTTTTCTAGAATGTTTACAAGGCGGAAAAAAGATTGCTTTATATCAAAAGGAATAAAGCAAATCTTTTTAGGAATGAATACTTCTAAAGTTGGTATAAAAGTACAATTTTCCCTAATGGATTGTACCTAATACTATAAAGCATGTGTGCATTAAATGGTATCTCAACCACCTATCTAATGCATGACATGTGTCCTAGATATCCCATTGTAAACCCTAATTCCCTGTGTATAAAAGGAATGTGATGTAAGGAGTAAATGTTATCTCTTCCAATTAATGTGAAACACATTGAAGAGCATTTACTCCCAAACAAACTGAAAGAACCATTGGAGCTGAAGCTCAAGTGTTGGTTATATAGTTTGTACTTAAACTTGTAACTTTGGTTCGAGTTTAAGTTCGAGAAGATCACCCCAATTGTCATTCAACCACTTTGCCATTTCACAAGCAAAGTGTGTCATAGATTCTTTATTTAATTATAATACGAACCTATACGTTGAAAAATTACTTTTGTGTGTTTTAAACTTGTTCTTAATATTGTTTATATTTATCTGTATAAAACAACACTTTGTTGTCATAGAATGTGATTGGTTTAACTTGATAAACCTTATATCACATTTAAAGAGACTAACACCATGTAAATTTTATAAAAATAAATATAATGACGTGTCATGAATATATGGTATTATCTCTCTTCCTTTTTATTTTTTTCTCTAATTTGCAACTATAAATTAACACACATCATTGTGTAGATTTTCTTTTATAAACTTGTACAGATATAGCTTTCCCCTTTGTTGGGCTTTTAATTCGTCAACAATAGTAACAACAGTGACAATAATTGTCGTGGCAATTAAAATTCTGAAAAATGTACATTTTGTGAATTTGTGATATGACTCTTTGGTCGTAAACCTAAATGCTATATTCGTCTTAAAATTATTGTCTATTGACAAAAAAACGCATAGTTTGAGAAAAATATCATCATTACATATTTTTTTTCTTACTTTTTTACAGAATAACAATTTTACCCCCAACAAATAGTAATTTATTTAAAGTTTGTAATAATAATCTTAAATAAGAATAATATAGTATTATTTAATTTAAATTTATTATTTATTTTTAAAAGTAAACAATTAGTGGGAAAAAACATGTTTTGTACCTTTTTTGTACTTTTTTATACTATTTAACGAGTCAGGGGTACCAATAATAACACCTTTTTTGTTTAAGAAAAACTTCAATCAATTCTAATGTGTACGATGTTGTTTAAATATGATTCTGATAACAAACTTTATATGACAACAAATACACCGTCCTTGAAATTTATGAGTGCGTGCGTATATATAAACAATCATTGCAATGTCGAATTAATATTTAGTACTATATGTATGCAAATATACTTTCTTCCAACTACAATTTACACTTAACCCCACTCACTATTAAAGGCACGTAGATCAAGGACTGATAGGACCTGTTTGGGTTGTATCGATAGAAACGCATCATTTTTAGTGTGTGCAAGCTCCTTAAGAAAATAGAGAGAAGAACGAGAGATATTCTGATCTTAAACTTGATTGATTACTTTTCATTAATGATACGAAACCTTAAATAGACGCTTATGAGATAATCTCATATATACACAAATACTTATCTTAACATGACTCCAACACATATCCTAACACGACTCCAACACTTATCTTAAACACCTATCCTAAATAATTGATAAGTATGATGTTATCCTAACCCATCACAAAATCCCCGTGCGATCCAGACTTCTGTTGCCGCAACCAACACCCTTTTTCCTTTTCCGCCTTCAGTTGCCTTGGACGTAACACAACACCCTTTTTCTCCTTCCGCCTTTCGCTGCCCTGGGCGTAACACTCCTCATTCCTTCAAAAATCACATTACCCTCAAGGTGATACGGAGGATATTCCGATTCAAATTCCGGCAACCATTCCCACGTGGCTTCCACCGGTGATCCTCCGACCCACTAGTACGACCGGTTCGTCACCATAGCTCGCAGACGCATCCGCTCCCCCGCCTTCGGTTGAACAAAATTATGGATGCCCTCATTATCTATGAGCTTGTGAACATCATCGAAGAGCTCGCGGACTTCCGTGTCCAACCAAAGAAGTCGGTATGGGACTAGCTCGCTGCCTACTACTTCCTCTTCCTCCGCTAGCATCCTCGAACATTGGTCGTCTTTTTCTTCTGTCATAAAACGCCTTTTATTCCTCGTTTTATCAGACTTCACCTCTTCATCTTCATGGTATTTAACCCTTCGCGTTTTAATGGACAATTCACTTGAAGTTTCTGATTCATCACCGCCATTGCTGCCAAAAGTTAGTGGGAGATGGTGGTTTGGTGTCATCATCTTCTTTATAATTTAAATTCGGATTATCTTGGTTTTCGACATCCTGATCACCAACATGACTAGTAGTAGCAATTTTTCTAGTAGCAGATGTGGTTTTAACAGGTTTTAATCCATCTTGACGCCCGTGTTCTTCAGATGTAGCAACCCTACTTGTTTTTGTTAATACAAATAATGTCTAAAAACGTTATTTATATTTTTCGACCTCTCAACGTTTTGATAATAACAAAATGTAAAAACGTTTACGATAAAATTAAACGTTTACATATTATTAATCATAAAATTCTGTTTCTAAGATTAGTAATCACTTAAGGTATGGGCAAACAAATTATTAAGCATGATTAGTGATCAATAAAATATTTTTCTCTTATCCATCACATTTTTACAAAAGAATTTCACAAAATTAATTATACAAAATAATTTCTAGTTAAAATAATTTTTTTTATTAAAAACTTAAAATTTGAAATTCAAAATTTCCTCCCAAAATGGAAGGTTTCAAACCAAATACAACATTCCTCACAAAAAGACAAAAAAGGAGCGTAGTCTACTGTGCGACCCCCTTATAGGCCTGGCGGCCCCCAGATATATCTGGGACCGCCGGGACGGCCCCTCGCGACCGTTAGGTTTTCCTGCCTATAAATACTGCTCCATTCCCTGCAGAAAAACACACCTCTTAGCATGAAATTTTTAGATAACTTTCTCTCTCTAAAATTTCTTTCTCTCTCTAAATCTCTTGATCACTAACATTCTTAGATCTTGTTTCAAGTGATCTAATCTCTTCTTCTCATCTCTACTTTCTCATTCAAGTGCAAGAGAAGAACATTCGTATTCGCCAAGAAACGAATTGTTATTTAGTGATTTCTCCTCTTTTCTTCTAAGTACCAAATCTCTATTGTAATTATCTTGTGTATTTGTGTGATTCGGATAGTGTGTAAATCCGATAGTGTAGATCTTGTGATTGTGTAGTGATTGTGAAGTGGTAGATTGGTTCTAGCTAAGATTAGGGCTCGACATTTAGCTTAGTGTCGGAAAATAGCGTAAGCGACGTGTAAACGGTTTTCTCTGCCTAAAGGGAGCTTGTTGACATATTGAAATCTCGAGTAGGATACTCGGGGAGTGGAGTAGGGCGAAGAGGTGCTTCGTAGACGAACCACTATAAAATCTTGGCGTCTTGGTTTTATTGTTCCTTTCCTTACCTCTTCATATTATTGTCATTGTTATTTAGCTTTAGTTTAGTTTGTTATATTGTTTGTTCATATTGTGAATTAGATAAACATATAATTTGAATCTAAATATTTTGAAAGCAAACTTTTAAAACTAAAACGAACTTGTAAACTATTCAACCCCCCCTTCTATTTTCCACAATTGGTATCAGAAGCCAAGGTCACTCAAGATTTTTAAAATATACTGTATTTTAAAGCTTGGATCGATCTATGGATTCCGAAAAATATCTAGAAGGGCAATCTATGCAAAGACCACCACTTTTTGAAAGTGATAGTTTTATTTATTAGAAAAATAGATTCGAGACATATGTTAAATCAAAAGATCTAGATCTTTGGCATGTTATTACCAACGGAGATTTTCAACCTATTGTACAAAATCTGAAAACCAAATTAGATGAGGTTATCCCTTTTGATAAACAAACCGATGATTTTAAAAAGAGACTTGCAAAAATAACAAAGCTAAAATGGTTATTTATAATGATTTGCCTAGAAAAGAATATGAAAGAATTTTCATGTGTTACACGACAAAAGAAATTTGGAAAACTTTGTTTATCACCCATCAAGGTAATAATCAATTCAAAGATAATAAGATTGACCTTTTGGTTCAACAATATGAACAATTCGTCATTTCCAGAGACGAATCTATAGATAGTGCTTTTGCTAGATTTAACACTATTATTACTAGTCTAAAAGCTCTTGATGAAGGCTATTCTAGCAAGAATTATGTTAGGAATTTTCTTAGGGTTCTACATCCTAAATGGAGAGCAAAGGTCACGGCGATTGAAGAGTCGAAAGACTTAACGTCACTATCTCTTAATGAACTTATCGGGAACCTTAAAGTTCACGAAATGATCATCAAGAAAGATTTCGAAATAGTCAAAGCAAAAGTTGAATGGAAATCTCTTGCTTTAAAGACTAAGAAAGAATCTAGTAATGAAGAGTGTTCAACTTCCAGAAGTGAAGACGAAGAGTACGCCATGGCGGTAAGAGACTTCAGGAAGTTCTTTAAGAGAAGAGGTAGATTCGTGAGACAACCTCAGAACGACAAAAAGACATTCCAAAGAAGCCGAGATGACAAAAACGGTAAAAATGATAGAAAATGCTTTAGATGCGGCGACCAGAATCATCTTATTGGTGAATGTCCAAAACCATCGAAAGACAAGAACCAAAGAGCATGATAGGATCGTTTAGCTCTAGTTTGTTTAGAACTTTACATCTAGGATTAATAACATTGATAACATATATGCACAGTAGAATTAAAAAAATAAAGAACAATGTTATGAACAAGGTTTTACCAAACATTCCAAGCCCCAATATTATTTGATCATAATAATACGGTTACATCAATGAACTGTAACAGGAATCATAAGATCCTTGAGGCTAAACTACATATGGCGTCTACATTCTTACGCTTGGAACACACATACACTTTCTTGGTGTTTACAATTTGACAAAAAAAAATAACACGACCTATATATCTTTATATAATAGAGATATTAGGTTTACAAATGATAAGTATTAGGAAATAAACAAATCTTCCTAACTTTTATAATTAT
>BQNB010031838.1:43334-53641 GCA_026074375.1 Tanacetum coccineum | reverse complement strand
CAATACAAATGCAAAACATACAAATACAATGTATTTTTGGTATGTCTTTAGTCATTTAAGTCCGTTTTTGATAAAAAATGGTATGTGTGATTAAGCACATATCAAAATCTCCCATACTAAGATATTGCCGTGTCCTCACGCAATGTTATGAAGTAAACACTTAAGAAAACCAAGAATCTCAATCCCCCTCGACTAATAACCTCGAAAAGTAGCTAAGTGTTTGTCAAGGGGAACTAAAGAATCAATAGCTTCGACAAGTCCCGTTTTTACAAAAAAAAAATTATATGTACACTAACTATCCCTAATATTTTTGTATTTTTCTTTTTTTTCTTTTTTCAACTTAACTAACATGTTTGACTTCCTTTATTTTATGAACACTAGGATCATAGAATGAGAAGCGCCTATAGAATAATCTATGGATGTCCGAATGGATAAATTCATCGTCCCTGATTTTTCACTAGTCCCAAACTAAGTGTAAAAACGAAATCACTGTTAAATACAAGTAAAGATGCTAACACTACTTATAACTATGACTTGTCAACTTTTCGCTCCCGATAATTATTCAATTAGAGTGATTGTGCTTAATTTTAAGTTAAATTTAGATCGACAATTTTAGAAAGTAGTATAGTTTATGTGCATAACGATATTTTTGAAGAAATCTGGGGAAAAGACTAGATCACCCACCAACCAGCATATTCTCGATAGATCCCAGCCGAGTTTGACTTAGGTTATCAGGTTGAGACCCCACAGGAGAATGTTCGCAATGTAATAGCGGGATACTCCACCCTTTTAGGCCGAATTTCTTAGATTTACCGCTTAAATAAACAATACTACTCAAAGCACGCAAACATCAAAAATTTAATGATCTCATTGGTGTGATTATTCCTAGAAATAATCTACCAACGGCAACCAACAAACTTTTGAAGTCTTAAAGCAAGTTCTTCTTAGTTCAAAATTATACTTGAGTTTAGAAAAAGAAATCTTAACCATTAAATTTTCCTTATTAGTCATTTATTGCTATAATCATACTATACTACCGTCATCATTTACATGACTACAACATCGGCCACGCCTCCGACAAGATGTAGTGACTTAGTCTGACGACGGTTTCTTATTGATAGCATTTACGAATGCACTTTGGCATTTATTATCTCACTATGGGCTTTGTTTTGAAGACTGCAACATCGGTTGTGAGCCGGCAAGATGCAGTAAACCTTTATCAGCCCACAGTTTATATTTTTCATCATTCATTTTCATTTTTTTTGAACTTATTTTCCGTAATAGAGAAAATTTCGTTTTAGAAACTCAAGTATACGGTTGAACTAAGATGAACATTTTCGTTTCCGAAAGAGCTTCTTTTTAGAAAATGTTGGTTTAAAGTTAAAGCAAAATTAAGCACGTTTATTAGTCAGGTTAAGAGCTTCGGGGAGAAAAAGCGACAAGTTACACTTATAAGCTTTTAAGATTTCCAAATAATCCTTGTTTAGCATCCTACTTGTAAACAACACTATCATTTTTCGTTCTTCACGAATTTAAAGTCCGTGAACGCTTAGTCTAAAAGTTAAGGAACAAGCTAAGAGCTCAACACGCTCGACCGAGTCAAAATTTATTCTCATTCTACCCATTAGGAAAGTCAAAACTGTGACAAAACACTTATTTTATTTTTGAATTTTTTTTAAATTTTTTCATTTTTTTGGTATTTTTGCAAAATTTTGGTGGTAAAAACGGGATTACGTGACAACAACGACTGCAGGTAAAATCAAATCGAAGATTCCCCCCCATACTAGAACTAAACATCGTCCTCGATGTTTTAAAAAGGGGTACCTACGTAAATTTAAGGCCGTTTATTAAGTGTGCCAGAAGATAAAACGTTAGTCGATTAGATTTGGATATTAGATTCCCAAATGAAGCTAAGGATGTGAAGCTCTTGTGATCGGAGGACAAAAACAGCGAGCAAGAGGGGCTTCAAAATCCGAGACATCCTGGACAAATAAACCACAAAAACACAAGCATACGAGAAATGGAAGAGATAGTACCTGACTTAATACCGAAAAAAAAAAAACAAAAAAATGTACTATTAACTATTAAATACGGGTTATAATAAAACAGTAATATACCTCGGGCGGGTGACGAGTCTTTTTCTAATATCTAACAATCTCCCCCTAAGGGAGGTCACCCCTGAAATTATAAAACTTAATCACTTCAGTCTGTAGCTCGTAGGAATTTTGATATCTTGTACATTTAGGATAGTGATCTTTTGATTTATCTTAGACCTTGTTCTTTGATTGTGATCTTGAGCTTTTTGACGTTTCATCGCTCCAAACACATCTTACATCATCTTGTAATGGATCGCCATCTTGTGCACTTGTGAAGAAATACATGATGTTAGAGTTTGCGGAAGCTTTGACACCTTTATGAGGTCTTTCATAATCATAAACAAGTGTTGGCGTGTCTGAGCTTTCGGGTATTCACTTGATTCTGAGGCGTTTGCGATTTCCTTTCTCCATCTCCATCTTTAAGATATCCTGTAATGAAACAGTTAGTAATAAAGAGAAAATTGATTTGAAAAGTCAGTCTAAGTGTTTCTTATGAAAATATTTTGTAACACTTCGAAAGATTTGATTTGTTTATAAATAATCAAATAACCGTCACTTCTTTTATACTTGGAACAATTTGGTTCAACAGAATGCACCATCGTGACTTTCTCAGTTGACACAGTTTGATTCTTGTAGAATGCACAAGTCACCTAGCCTAGAGCTTGTTTGATGTTGGCTCTAGCAGGATTTCCATCTTCATTGTGAAAAACCATCGTTTCACTCAGATGTTCTGGCAATATCACAAGGATAATGCGTAGGACTCTTAGGATAGACTTGTTTCCACAGTGTGTGAAAGACAAGAGAATTGGATACGTGTCCTAACGAGATTAATTGACGATCTCTTGGCTCTAGACTCAATAGTGCATTTTGGTTCTAGTAATCGGAGGCTGGAGCTGACTGCCACCTGTTCAATATCAACCTACTCAGAGTGAGAAAGTCAATAGATAACGTGTTTAGTCTCCGTGAGAATTGAAACAGAAATCTTTTAAAAAGATTATGAGTGGCTAGGGAGGGTTTGTTGCATTGCTGATCACTGGGTCCATGATATGTCGATCTTCATTGTCCTTGCAATCATATTTGTGTTTCTACGGCAGCATATGTATTGAACCGGTTTTGACTTCTAGTGAATGGAGGCTTATTTCTTTACACCCTTTTTCTTTACAATTCCTTTATTCTTCAACACTTCAGGCTTACGAGACTTCATGACTAGACACCTTGTTGGGTTTATTCCAGTAATAGCTTCCATCTTCAGTTGCACTTTTCCCTTTATTCTGCTTTTTAACTCCTTTTACATGTCATACCTAAGGACCTCTACACTAACTAGTGGATTGTCCCTGGGTAGATCCCTCCGGTTATGGCTGGATCATTGGGAATAGTACCTTAAACTTACAACCTTATTAACCTCCAATTAAGTAAAATGAAATGTGTCTTTTGGTACAGTTCTCCTTTCCAATAAAAACCAATAAATTAAAAAATTCATTAAGGTACTTATGATATAAATATCAAAGCGTTTAGTACCTCGATCATTTTTGATTTTTTCAGAAATGCTCCCCCTCAAAATGTGCTTTGGTATTCGAAATTGTTTAGCACGTATGGGCGGAGTATATGAGTCCTAATAATCACTGTTATTATTATTAACTATTTTAATCACATTTCTCCCTTCTTATCAAAAAATTTTAAAAACCCTTTGACATTTTGGATATCAATTGATTTAAATATGTTAAAAATTTTGGGAGAAACGTGTGGCCTTAATTCGCAAGTCGTGTAAGAAACATATAACTGCTCCCCCTCAATCATTGAGGGATATAAATTACTCATACATATTAGTCACAAAAGATTAAATATTACTAATGTTAAAGAGGCTTATATTATTCACAGTCAAGAAATAAAAATTGACCTTTTGATTGTAACGGGGATGTCGTCACGTTGTATTGTTGATCAGCCTATAGTTATATCTCTTATATTCTTTCTTAATCAAAGCTTTCTAGACTATCGATAGATCCTTCTGATCTGGTAGTCTTTTCTCGATTGCAGTGATGAAGTTTGCTTCTTCTTTTGTCAGTTCTACTGACCACTTCCTAGTCTCCATGCCCTTTATTGTACTCGAACTGACTGAAGTCTTTAACCATGTGGTCTAGTTTTACCATTAATCTTGTCAAGTCCCTATCACTAACTGTGTAGCTCATTCAGCCTCATCAACTTTCTTTGATCATTTCTGTCTCTATAGACAACGGCTCTTGGCTTAGGAACAATCGTGTAATCTTCTTTGTAAGTAATAGTCAATAGTCAGTTGCATCCCAATTAGGACGTTCGAGGTTGAGCTTTGTTTGATAGCTCTCAATTCCGAGCTGCAAGTCTCCCACACGATTCCTGATGACCAGGTTTCTGATCCACATGTTGACTGCTGTGTGTAGATGGATCTTGTCCGATTTAGACAGATGGTTGAGTTTGTCTTGAATATTGAGTAGATACAGATCTTCAAAATCATTTGGATGAAGGTTTTTAAAATCCTTTTCCGAGATCTTGTACTCTTTGTAGTCAGCTCGGCGAAGAATTATCTCTCTCAAGTAGTTGTATCCGTATTTTTCGAAAGTCTTGACACGGATCACACTGAGAATTCGCATCTGGGATCTGACTGCTTCACGATCTGAGGGCTCACTGTGTTTGTTGATGTAAAATTCCTTTCTTCTGAACCACCAGTGTGTGATACCATAAGCTACACTGATGTCATAATCGCGTTCACTTTCAACCCACAAAGACGGAACTAATTCTTCTAGTCCAAAGTCTAGGTAACGAGTGACTTTGAGCTTGGATATAGATAAGGCAGTTTTTCATTCTTTGTCACCTGTCAGAAGGTATTCCAGATCCTTATGGAAGAAAAATTATGGTTGAATAGTTACCTGACCTAGTGGTCCTCCTAAGGGCAGCGGTTCATATATATTATGCAGAATTTGATGACCCTCAGGATTAACCAAATCAACCTTATTCGTCAGCAGCTTATGGCATTCATCCATCTGAAATTGAAGAAAGACGCTGTTCTTGTGAAAGGCTTTAACAAGGTTGAAAGCTGGACCTTCCAAATCAGCTTTGCAGAGCTTCTTCTTTCCTGTTCGTCTGCAGAACCATTTGATGAAGGAACCTATATCATACGTCTTCCTTTGAAGCTTGTTCTCCGCGGGAACTTGATACGTTGTGGCGTATGCATTTGCCCAGTTGTTCTCTGGTTCAGGGAAATCATTCGGGGGAATGGTCCATTCTGGTTTAGGCGTAGCTGGTCTTTCATCTTCTGGAATCGGTTTAAACCATGTAGCAACCGTTACCTTAGGAATATGAGCGTTATCAGTGTCCTCTAGATCTGAGACATGCCCTTCATCTTGTTTGAAAACGTCATCAGAGGAATGTTCAGAATGTCTAGATTCGGGTTCAGATCTGTGCATCAAAGAGTCAATAACAGCATCTCTTGTGTCAGTGATTTGCCAGCCAGTTGAGGTAAGAGTTGGATGTTGTTTGGACGCAGATGCATCAGAATCCTGTGGTTTCTTCGAACTTTGCTCATCATCTTTAGGAGGAGGTTGAGCTGACCCAGAAGCACCTGAATCGTGTCTTCTCCTTTTTGTTGACTTACCCTGGTTTGATCCAGCTGAAGGGCCTTCATCATCATCATCGTCTTCATCATCATCACTATCATGCTTTCTTTTGTGGTCTTTAACCCTGTCTTTAACCTCCTTATCCATGGCATCTTCATCTGCTATTAACGCTTCCATAAGAGCATGGTATAGATGGTAGTTGGCAGGATTTCTGTTTGCAGTCCTGTTCTTATGCATGTGTTTGAAGAGAGCATTCTTTAGATCAAATTCTTCAAGTGCAACTTTATCAGTTGACCTGATGGTATACGTTGACTCTTGTTTCTTCTCACCTTGTTCCCTTTTGATTCTGATAATCTCTTTCGGACTCTTTTTAGATTCTTGATTCTTGATAGACTCTGGGCCAGGCAGCACAAAGTATTTCTCAATTAAATCTGCAGTGTGTCATTCAAGAATCCTAAGGAGAGCATCATCAAGTTTTGTTCCTAGATACTTATCAACAACTGTAGGAACTTAGGATTTAATAGAAGCCAAAACAGCAGCAGAGTGATCAGTCTTCTTTACCTTCAGACATATCTTGCTCCAATTTTGCCACTCTTAGCTAAAGGGCGATGAATGGAGTGATCTCTGGGAGAGTTGTGGTGATAGATGTAGCTTCCGTGTTGATTGGTGGAGTTGTGACCTGTGAAGATGGTTTAGGAGATGAGAAATCAATGACGGGAGCGATCACTAGAGGAGTTGACGTGATGGTTTGATGACTTAGATCAGGTATGGTGGAATCAGACTCATTTACAACTTTAGATTTCTCCTGATCATCTTTGGTTGGTTTGTCCTAAAGAAATTGATCCCCAAAGTTATTAGTGTCTTCTAGATTTTTCATGGATGACATAGAACCAGAATGACTTTCTGGATTATCTTCGATGACATGTTTGTCAGTTATGAGTTTCAGGTTTTCATGAACCTTTGGGTAGGCTGTAGCAAGGAATTCTTCATCCATGTGCTCAGGGTTTTGTCCAGCAAGAGACACATGTGCTTTTCTAGGGTCTGATCCAGCCTGGTCTTCTGTACGAACAGATATCCCTACTCCTGATGTCACTGTGGATGAAGCTACTTCACCTTGTTCTTTGTCACCTTTAGGAGCAGCGACTTCTGTTCCACTTTCTGTTCATTCTGAATTAGTTGTTTATGAAGATTCATGGACCACTTTCTCTGATGTATCATCTTCAGGTTGAGAAGAGGGTCCAGTTGTCGAATCATGAGGTGCTTGATCACGCCTAACAAGGATAACTGATATGTAGTACTTTTCTTCTTTGACAGATCGATCAGGGAATGAGCTACTTGTTCTTCAGTTACAATAGCCTTACCCTTGCCCACTACTTCAGGTAGTTTGGGAGTTGTTTCAGATACTGGATCATTGATCGTTACTCCTCCAACAGGTGTCTGACCTTGTAGCAGAAAGGAAGGATCCAAGCTAAGCTTAATTGCTCGTTCTATGTCAGCATCAGCACCTTCACCTTCTTCCTTTTCTTGATGTGCATCCAAACTCATCTTATTGACCAGTTCAAGAGCAGGATCATCACTTTTTCCTTGAGGAACAGATTCTTGTTGAGCTTCATCATCTTCATCAACAAGTTGGAAAAAAGGCTTTCCTTTTCTAACTTTCTATGGAAGCTTACGCTTAGAAGGTTTCTTTGTCGGAGACTCAGGTTGTTTGGATGAAGGTGGCTTGGTTGGTTTGACATGAGTAGTAGTTGTGGGCTTCTTGGGTGGAGCACGCTTTATTGCAGGTTCAGGTTGCTTGCTTGCACTATCCTGTGGTGTTTTCTTCATATTCTTAGCAACCATTTCCAGATACTTTGGATAGTATGAAGATTGTTGAATAGCTTAAGTAATTAATTGTTTGGGAATCGCCATTCCAAACACTTCACTTGTTTTACCTTTCGAGATAAACTTGAGATTACCTAGCAGAAAGTCATCTCCTGGAAGATGACAAGGAGACTCAGGTCTTTTATGTACATCACTGGTGCTCCCCAAATAGTAGATTATCATCTTAGTAAACCGCCCGTAAGGAATGAGGAGAGGAACTGCTTTCTTCTTAGGGTCTTTCAGACTGGCTTTATGACTTGCCTTGTGTGAGAAGAATGTCTGAATCCCTTGAGTAAACTCTTCCCATAACAGTTCTGCATGATCAACATTAGTTTGAGTGACAATGCCCCACAACATTTGTAGCACTGGGTGTCTTGGTTTGTCACCACCAGATGTCTTTCCGGTTAAGCACTGGTTAATCAGTGTTAGAATTGCTCTCCATGGCTGATATACATAATTCACACGTATATTGGAGACAAATTCTACAGGTTCAGGGTACCCCAGCTGATTTACAAAATCAATCACCGTGTCACCAGTCGGAGGTAACTCAAATGGGTGAGCTGGGTCGACAGGAGTTATATCTAAGGCCTTTCTAAGAAGATCAGCACTTAGATTGAACCATTGTTCATCAACTTGACAGCAATAAACCCCAGTCTTCTCGTCATACTTCATAGAGTTCCAGAACTGCTGAATGTAGACGGCAGGAACACTAGCAGAGGCAGAGAACGCTCTGAAGAAGTTGGTGTTACGCAAGATGTCCACAGATATCTGAAAGATGGGGTTCTTCTGTATCTTTTGAGCATCGAAAAGAAGATTGCTTTTCCCGATTTGTAACCATTGAGAGCGAGGTACAATCTGCTCATCTGTTCTTGTTGGTGCTTGAGCGGGAACATTTTGCTCTGCCATCGTATTCTGCATAAGAGTAATTAACAAAGGAAACAAGCATGGCAGAGAAACGATGTTAGAGAGGAAGGTTGACATTGACATGACATGCCTCGAATAACAGCAACAGTTTAGGACACAGGTTGCAGAATTGTTCAACAGATACAATTACATGTTATCTAAGCCCGTATGGGTGATAGATAAGTAATTGGGTCATAGGAATGGGCCTTAAATGATTAACGGGCTTAATGGGCTAAATTTCTGAAAATAAGCCCAAACCGCCGCCAAGCAGTTTGTCAACCCGCCGTGAGGAGGATTGAGCAAACCGCCGTGAGGAAAGGCACCAACCCGCCATGATTATTAAAATAATATTGACCAAACCGCCGCCATATTTGAAAAAAATGAAATGGCAGATTGTGTATTTTAATATTATTAAAATAATTCACCAAACCGCTACGAGGCAGCGGTTTACCTGTACAAATAAAATATTAAAAAGTATAAAGCAACCCGCTGTGAAGCAACCCACCATGAAGCAACCCGCCGTAGTAAAATAAATCACGAAACAGCGGGTTGAATATTTTATTAAATATAATAAATTCAACCAAACCGCCGTTATGAGGCGATTTCCCTGAAAACATTAAAATAATAAAAATAAACAAACCGCTACCTAGCAAAAACAAGCAACCCGCCGTTTAGAATTACTTAACCAAAAATCAGATTTCATTTGGTTTGGCAATCCTTAACACATCCTAACACAATCCTAAGCTATCCTAGTTGCTAATACACCTAACCAAACACTTGAAGGCATTTCAAGAAAAAACGAGGTCAAGATTAAGCATAGAGCATTCAGATGTTTGCGAAATGGTTAGACCAATATGTCCTAGTGATCACATTTCTATTCCGCACCTTTCCTCTCAATCAATTTCAATTTTCAAACAACTTTTAATTTTCGAACCCTAAATTTGAAATCTAGCTATTTTGCTCATTTTAATGTGTTTAAATTCGATTCCCTAAATTAATATATACATTAACATGCATAGAACAAGATTTGATGATTACATTTTTAGGAAAAACACTTGAAATCAAAGATTGGGAAACAGTTCTTGGCGGCGAGTTGCGAACGAGTGTGTGTGTGTTTTTTGTTTGTCCAGAAATTAAAAGTTTGACCAATGGCAACTCGCCGCCTCCTTTTATATTCTAACTTTTGAAATTGGCAGATTCAGTCCCTGTGGTTTCTATCTTCTTTTATTTTCATGTTTAAGCATTCCTAAGGTTGTCCAAAGTTTGAGTCTTGGCAGATTTAGTCCCTATTGATTAAAAACTAGGAGACATGTAGCAATTTGCATTAAAGTCCCTAAGCATTATACCCATAGACATTTTTGGCCCTTTGAGTTAAAATTAATTAACTCCCCTTCAAACACTAACCTATTAGAATACAAAAACATTATCTTAACAGATTTTAACTTAGGAGGTTCATTTACTGACCAAATTTTCAACACTCCTAAACAGCCATGGAAGATCCTCCCAATCACTTCCTAATAGAAACCAGTGTGATGAGGTAAATTTTCAACTTCTCAAATTCACTCTCCCCCTCAAACAACGACCCGTTTTCTATTGAAAGAGCTGCAGTCGTTGATTGAGATGTAAAATTTACGCGCATACCCATAATGTATGGATTTTAAGTAATCCATGCCCCGACAGCGACACGGGTTGCAATCTGAAGTAATTGCAAACCATTTAGTAATTCCAAATGACTTAAAATATTTACTAAGCCTCTTTTTTTTAACATATGTACCAAGGATACACGAAGGCACTTCGTTTACTCATCTTCTCCTTCTTGAAGGCGTCTGAGAGTTTCAGGGGTCAAACTCTTCATGCC
>BQNB010031838.1:12204-41657 GCA_026074375.1 Tanacetum coccineum | reverse complement strand
CCTATTTTATTATTTGAAAAACAATAAAACAGCATTGGCATAGCAAAAATCGTTACTATTTCTCGTCACATAATAACTTTCAAGATAAGCAGGATCATCGAACAGAGAGGCAAAACGAATGACTTACATTGACCTTAACAGTCAAATAAATCGACATAGTGAAGTCAACAGTTGCCAAATTTCCTCCTGTGATTGAAAACGCAGCACCCGCAGCCATATCATCGATCAAAACTGACTACTGGTAAGGAGAGCAAAGGGGAAGCCGCGACAAGCAATGGATATAAGTCACCAGTGTTGTCGCAACGGAGAAGGGTTTGACGGGTTTGGTGATCCCGACATCCCATACCGTGAAACCATATGGGTCCAAGTCAATTGAGCATATATTATTAGTTGTAAATTTAGGAACCGAAATGAGGTTTTTAATTATATTTGGCGTTACTAGAACATTTCTACGGTGAAGAGGACGGTAGGGATTGAGAATTTGCGCTGATTTCAAAAGTTGAATGGTATATGGACTAACTTGGCATCATTTTATTACTAGCTGTGAATTTTATCACCACACAGTAACAAGAAGCTAGAACAACACAAGATATGCATGATGAAACAACATTCAAATACTTTTTTATATTTTACTAATAGAAACCATCTTAGCACCATCGGAGCATTGCTCTAATGGTATCACTCCCCCACCGTAAACGTTGAGTTAACCGGTTAAAGAAGAGCTTTTGCGAAAATAGGTCATGCTTTCAATCCCAACTCTTGGCTAAAAGGTCAATGGAATAGGTATTCATTCGCTAAAGCTTGGTGCTTGGAGAAGGGTCGGTCGACACCAAAAAGAGTGCATCGAGTAAAAGTTTCTCTCCCGATTTAAATTTTTTTGGAAAAACCAATTTAGCATTCCATCCCACATAGGTTAGATAAGTAAAAGGTGACATGTTTATATACAACATTACACTTGGTCGACGTGTTTCTAACATAGTATTATGTTTCGGGTGATGTATAGTGGTAGAAGTTCACTATAGAAAACAAAAAATATTGAACTTCTTCTTATGCTTCTTCCGAATTTATATACTATGTTCTTAGAATTTTTTTTAATTTTTTAGTACTAAAACGGTGAAGCATTCATGACCTTCTTAGACTTCTAATATCGATTATAAAGAGTTACTTATTTTGCATACTACTGCCTATTAAAAATGTGGAGATTAAGAGATAAATATTTGTTATTCAGTATTTATTAAAGTGCCGGTTTATGAGAGACAAAAAAAATTATGTCGGGATAGGATGTTGAATTTTTAGAGGCTTGACGGTTTACTGTTCGTAATATATTGTGTTATTTAAAAATGATGGTAAATGAGATATTTTGTTTTGATTAAAATAAATTGACAAAAAAATTTCCACTTGATTTTTAGTTGTCTTATTATTATTTTTTTATTGAACTCACCCAAACGTGGCATAAGTTGTCGCCAAATGTTTACATGATTTTAAGATGTTAGGAAAACTCATAACACTAAAAGGTGCCATCACCTTAGTGTCACTTCAACATTCTTAGTTTTAATACTTACACATCAAAATACTCTCACTCATAATACCACTAACATAAGCTTGTTGCAATCTACCCTTTTTTTCATTTTTTCAAACAAATTGATTTTTTATTTGTGAAATTAAAATATGAATTACAAAACGAAAAAAAACATACGAAAAATAAAAACATACGAGAAAAAAATTAGCGAAGACGACTAATTGCGGTGCAATCCATATTTTTGCTTTATTGCTTCTTTTTGCGTGTTGATGTAGTAGGCATCGTCCTCCGACAAATCCTTGGTGCTAATCACGAGAAACTTCATTTCTTCCAATATCACTATTCTCCGGTCTTTCTCTTTTGCCACCTCGTACGCCGATTGACCGACTTCCCTTTGAGTCGAAACTCATTTTGCATAAGATCCCCAAATTGGTTTGTCGGGTTACTTCTCGCGGTGCTCGACGTGGTTTTCGATTTAGCTTTTTTAGGGGCGTGGTTTGCCGGGGGACGTGGTCTCGGATCATCTCCGATTAGGTCATCAGGTCTGATGAGGTCAACCGGTGTAACGTGCTCGGGCACGTCCCATTTTGAGTGTTTTTTCAAGAGTTTCCATGCGTCGTCTTGAGTAAACGATTTTTCTTTTAACTCTTCACGATATGCGGCCCTAACACGGTTCATAAGATCAACCTCGTTTTCTCTAATACAACCCATACGTTTTAGACGTTTGTAGATAGCGTTGAACTTTTGACAATTATGATTCATCGTATGTCACTTACTCGTTAACATGTCCTTGTTACGTTTTTGGCAATTAGGAGCGTTGAACTTGTTGAGAACCTTGTACCAAAAAGAATTGTTGGTTTGGTCACTTCCGACTTTGTTATCCTCATAATCGGAAACGTAACATGTGGCTAATAAAGTTTCCTTCTACAATAACCAACGAAAGGAAGCCGTATGGGACCCGGTTTCGGCTTCGGTTGTGGGTCTAGGATCTTTTGATCGTTCCGCGCGTCGCTTTCCTTTTCTTTTGGACTTTTGTTTGTGGGTTTCGGTTGGTGGTTGTGGTTGTTGACGGAATTGTGATGGATGTTATTGTAAATTTTGAAATTGTTAGTTAAGTATTTTGTGTTGTTGAAATAGTTGTTGTTGTTGTTGTTGTTGTAGTTGTTTGGGTGTTTAATTGACATAGATGATTGGTTATCGAACCCGGGAAATTGAGAATGTGATGATATTGAGTTTGCAGATAAAGGTGTCTAATGGTTTGACGAAGATGAAGAGTTTGGTTGAGGCATCCCGATGGGGTTGTTGAAAAACGGAATGTTAGGATATTGAGACCTTTTTTTTAGGATTCAAATATATAAGTTATGTTTGGTTGTGTTTGAGTGTAAAACACATGTGGGTATAAGGGGTATATAAATAGATATGTCTAATTGTATTTAAAAAAAAAATCCCCCAACTAAACGATGGTAGGCGTTTTTTTTCTTTATCTCACTTCAACGTGTGTTGAAGCACCGACGCTGATGGGTTTGTGTGATAACCGGTAACTTTTCCTGGGTTAAGTATTATAAAATATTATGATTTTCATATCGGAGTCTTTCAGTTTTCTTTGAGAAAGCTGTGAAGTTAACTCCGGATGCCTATTTTGTGTTAGCGGTTACAGTTTAACCGGGTTTTGAGAGAGTCATATGTATCGTAAGAGAATCATTTTAGGTTCGTATTTCCGTTTTAGTATGGTTATGAAGTCTTTTGGTGCTTTCCGGGAAGATATCCCGCGTTTAGCAGAAATCGTCACGCATCGCGTACCGGCACGACAGTAAATTTGAAAACGAGTTTTATAAGCTTTGGGTGAATTAAATAAACTTATTAAATGGAATATTTTATAAGTTGGTGAAACGTTGAATAAAACGTAAATCATTGAGGTGCAAATTGGACACTATCCGAAAACGGGCGTTTTCGCGCAATTCGGTAAAAGACTGTAACGGTCATTAAAGTGAAAATTTGGTCAAATCAAAAAGCGTCAAATCGTATTTTTGAAAGTTGGAACACTTTTGGAATGATGGGAAAGGTTCGGTTTAGTTTAAACAAAAATTCGTGTTTTTGGTCCCGACGCGACCGGTAACGTTCTAAATAGATTTTTGGGAGATTTAATTTAGTAAAGGGTGTCAAGTAAATACTCTAGGTTATTGGAAAAATAATTTTTAACGCGATAAAAATACTAACTAAACCCGGGTAACATTTTTACTTAGCGAGAATTAAGTTTTTAGAGAACCCGACACAAAAACGAGACACCCCGAGCATCATAGGATGCTAGCCGGGTATAGGACAAGAAAAGGGAGACACCGAGGCATAATTTTAGCTACTTGGTCCCTTCATGGTACATAACGATTTGTCTTGGCCCTAAGCATGCATTTCATACCATTTCAAAATCAAACAAAAAATTTGTCTCTCCTTTCTTTCTCTCCTACATTCGGACGCAACCCCAAGGACCAAGAAGCATACAAATTTTGAAGATTTAACCAGAACACGGGTTGATAATCACTAATGGGTTAGTGTTAGATAGCTTTGGGTTGTAAAAGAATGATTTGGGTTTATTTATTCGCGTCAAAACCGAACCAAGAACTTCTAAGTTTTTCTAAATTTTATTTTTAAGTTGTACTTTTATGGTTCTTATAGTGTCTTAACATAAGTTGTACAAGTTGATCGTTGTGAAATCGAATTTTGAAGACAAAACGAAAGGTAAAAAGGTGCGTTTGTATGCGTCGAAAACAAAAAGAAAGGAACAAGGAATGGACACTTTTAAGTTTTGGTTGTGGTGGTGAATCTATTTTGAGGTCTAGTGCTTATTTGGGCCTTATTTCTGAATTTTTGCTTATTTATAAGCTTATTTGGATACCTTTGGGCTTATTCGGTTTCGGGTTATGGTTGGATTGGGCTCGGCCCAACCGACTCACGAGTGTGTTTGTGTGAGTCTCGGCCCAACGCGTAACGGGCTTGGCCCATTTGATTTTGGCTTATTTTCGGGCTTGTATGTATATTTTGGGTCCATTTGATTTCGGTTTGGGCTTGGCCCAACCGAGGGGTTCGTTTGGTTTGTATCGGCCCAACACGAGAGGTGGGCTCGGCCCACTAGGTCTAGGCTTATATTGTGAGCTTATGGATTATTGTTTTCGGCTTATATGTATTCGAGCTTATGGCTTATGGTTTTCGGCTTATATTGATTTTGAGCTTATTTGAGGTTTCGACTTATATAAGGGCTTATAGCTTATTTGGGTTCGGCTTATATAAGGGCTTATAGCTTATTGGGTTCGGCTTATATATCGTGGGCTTATGGCTTATTTGTTTTCGACTTATATTATGAGCTTATGGCTTATTTGTTTTTGACTTATATTGTGGGCTTATGGCTTAACGGGCTTTGACTTATGTTGTGGGCTTATGGTTTAAATGGGTTTGACTTATGTTGTGGTAGGGCTGAGCATATGAACCGTTCGACCGGATCGGACCGGAAAACCGGACCGAACCGGACCGACCGGACCGGACCGATCGTATTTCGGTCCGGTCCTCGGTCTAGCGTTTTGGACCAATCCGATCTTCGGTCCGGTCTGGTCCAGTCGGTCTTACCAAAAAAACCCGAACATTATGCCTTGTAGGACCGGACCGGACCGAAGACCGAACCGGACCGGGCCGACTCGGACCGGACCGTACCATTTCGTTTCGGTCCTCGGTCTGGAGTTTTAGACCTATTCGGTCTCAGTCCGGTCCGGTCGTGGCCGGTCTGGTCCGATTTTTGACCGATGCTCACCCCTATGTTGTGGGCTTATGGTTTAAATGGGCTTGACTTATATTGTGGGCTTATGGTTTAAGTGGGCTTCGACCCATTTAACGAAACATATTAGACTTTTAATAACTTGGACTTTTAAATAACATAGACTTTCAATATAAATTTGGACTTTAATTTTTGGGTTGGACTTAGAATATAAGGATAATGTTGTTTTTGGGACTCAAATTTATTTGAAGTGTGCAGATGGATTTAATGGAGAGCAAGATACAAAAGTGAAACTCTTGAAAACAACTAAATTAGAGATTAAAATCGATTTAACCTTAAAAAAAACCTCGAATATAATAAGACGATAAGATTTTCTTAAACTTAGCCCGTATAGCCCGATAAAAAGACGAAAATAATAATAAAATATTATATTATTTTATTTAAAGTATTATGTACCTATACGGGCTAACAATTTTTCACAATTTCATGCACAAATTCTACATTGGTAATTTTTTTGAAAATCAATATCCATGGTTGATACTTGATAGTTGATACATGCGTTTATAACTTTGATACATGAAATGTAAAACTGATTCAAATCCTTGTTGATACTTGACACAAACGTTTATAGCCGCGACAAAAACCGAAACATAGATACAAAAATGATGCACATCAAATAAGAGGTAGGAACGGTTGATACTCCGTACAAAAGCAAGAACAACTTCATACACATCAAACTGATTTATAAAAATTTAGACACAATTATTGATACATGTAGCGACCATGCTCATCAAAAGAATTTTATACAAGGTCGTAGTTGTTCGGCCGTTGCTGTTCCGATGATGGCTAAGTAATTTAGTTGTACGCCGACAAGAAAGACCATAGTGACCGATCGTAAAAATGTCCGTCGGAAGTGATAGATTGGTATTTTTTAACGATGGAATACATAAGGGATATAGTCATGATGATGAGAATTTAATATGGACATTTTTGGTTTTTGAATCTAGAATGGGTTTTAAGATTTCAGAAGCAGAGAAAGAAGGAGGTGGTTTTTGCCTTGGGGTAAAAAAGATGATGAGGTTAAATATCTATTATACCCTTTTACTGTATTTTACATTTTAGTTTTAAATTAAAAAGAATATTTCCACTTGGCATTCATTGTATGGCTTCCTACACTATTTTACAATAAGAACTATCTCGAATGAACCTCATTCTATATATATATATATGTATGTATGTATATATATATGTATATATATAAAAATATTTTAACTATATATATATATATAATACTATAATGGTTACATATACGGTTACGAACACTTAATTTCGAGCGTTATGATGATATCTATGTTTTAGGAGTTTTAATCGTGTGAGTTGTTATGTTTTGGGAGTTTTATGAATTTTTGGTTGACATGCTTGCCTTGCAACGCTCTATATGTCGCCATGCATACTCGTACTTTGCTATTGCTTATATACAAGCAAGCCTATACTATTGATTTTTATATCGGACGCATCCCAACATTGAGTTGTCGGACGACCAACGTCGAATACACTATTTTAGATATAATATTTTGGTTATCCTATTTGAGGATAAACTATTTTAAGAACACTGTTTTGGGATACTTTCGTTATACATTGATTTGGGTACACAACTGCTCAGTTGTTTCCCTATGCTATTACGTCACGGTTATCACATGTCATATCTTCCCCACCCTACATATCTTGGTTAGAAAGACTGAATACACCGCATTCTAAACCGACGAATTAGATTTCATCCTTAGTCGCATTAAGAACAACTCACTGATTAGCGTAGTCGCAATTCGAGGTCTTGGCATACCATTAGGGCTTAGAAGACTACGAATGGGATAATAGGATTCAAGAGAGAGTGATAACTTTAGGTTGAGTTCCTTACGTCAATCGTAGTATCAGTACCCACCCTTGTGTTGGTGTTCCGGAGATGGTACCAATTTGGATGACTCGAAATCTTTTCGCCAATGGCAATTGAAACGTTTGATTACAAAATTATGAAGTACAAAAATTTTGAGGTTTATTACGGTTGATGGTTTTTAATATAAATCGTTTCGAACGCATGTTCGAACGTCAATTTTCTTGAAAGTCAAAGTCCAGATCATATACGAAAAATCGCGTAGCCGATACGCAAACTTTTACAAACTTTTTTTCGCATGACTATGGTTTACAAGGATTTAAACGCTCTAAATCATCGACATCGGATTTTACCCTTAGAAACTTTGAGTTATAAACCAGCATCAACAACTACACTTCCTAAGCCACAGATACCTATTCGAATGTTTTCAGCGAACCTAGAATTGAGCAGACTTTTCAAAAGTATTAGGTTGTAATAACAACTCGGTACTTAGTTTAATTTCATGACAGTTCTTGTTTGATTGAGTTGTGAAGTTAAGTTAGATTCAAAGTTGTTACTTAGCTTAAGGCTTATGATAATTTTGCCCAAGGACGGACTAGCTTCCTCTCGCCCATATAACTACTTGAAGGATTACCTTTGACAGATAATTGTGGATTCTAATAAAGCAGACTAGGTCGATACACTAGACTAGTAGTTTCGTTAGCGAAATTGTTCACCTTGATCTACTAAGACCTTAGGGATTTTGGTGGTGGGCATATGATGAAATCTAAGTAAAACCTAGCCGAGGATTAACTAGTTATCACCCCATAGGAAGCCAGTTTGATGATTGATTTCGTGATATGGAAGAACCAAAGGAAACTCTCGTTAGAAAAGTTAAGTAACTTAGACGAGATGAGATTTATGGTATGAGATTGGCAGTATAAGATTTGTGGTATGAGAGTGGTAGTATGAGATTTGTAGTATTGAGTTTGGTAGTATGAGATTTGTGGTATGAGATTGGTAGTATGAGATTTGTAGTACGATGGTTGGTAGAATGAGATTGTTTGGGGTTGGTATGAGAATTGGTTTGGATTTTTGTATAACACTAAACTGAGTAGCATCAGTTAGTGTCAGATCTAAGTAGGTAGTCGATTTGTGATAGTTATGAACTGATTAGTATCAGTCGGTAGTTGACTCTTGTAGAAGTCATAGTTATTATGGTAAAAGGATGATTTGTACGGAAATTTTGAAAGAGTAATGAATGGTAGTATTCGCATTTTATCTTGGATAGATAGATATGCCTAGTGCTTGCAAGCACGATTACCATGTGTTATTCGTGAACTTGAAGCATATTCAAGTTGCTCGACTTTGCTGATACGATAGAAGGTTAAGTAGTTAAGTGGAACATCGTGAGGTCACGGGAGACTTGATAAAGTTGTAGTGAATAAGTTTGAATTCCAACTACCTTCCTTTTTAAGGAATGGTAAGATTTTGAATAATGTCATAGCCTTCCTAGGAAAATGGAACCTAGAGCACTCAACCAAGTAGGGTTTGCTTAGGAGAGTTTGAGTATATGTTGGTAAGTGAACCTAGAGCACTCATCCAAGTAGGGTTTGCTAGGAAAACATAAGGACTGAACCTTAGAGCTAGGTCTTTAGGGGAATCGAGAGAAACCCCGCTTGAAGAGACTGTTTTGGTAGAGAACCAAGTGTGTTGTAATAAGAAAACTATGAGTTATTTTGAGACGATTGTTGTCGTGCTCAAATATTTGAGTTGGATTTCGGGGGCGAAATTCCTTTAAGGGGGTTAGACTGTGATAACCGGTAATTTTTTCTGGGTTAAGTATTATAAAATATTATGATTTTATATCGGAGTCTTTCGATTTTGTTAGTTTTCTTAGAGAAAGCTGAAAAGTTGACTTATGTTGACTTATTTTGCGTGAAACGATTATGCTTTAACTGGGTTTTGTGAGAGTCATAAGTATCGTAAGAGAATCACTTTTGATTCGTCTTTCCATGAGTGGTTACGTGGTTTTTCAGTGCTTTCCAGGAAGTTTTTCCCGCATTTAGCGAAAATCGTCACACAGCGCGTACCGACACGACAGTTAATTTAAGAATGGGTTTAAGTAGCATTTGGAGAAGCGTTTAATGAATTTATTGGTTAAGTAAATTCACAATTTAAAATAACATTGGGTAAAACGTAAATCGTTGAGGTGTGATTTAAAAGTTATGAGAAAACGGGCGTTTTTCGTGAAATTCGGTAAAAGACCGTAACGGTCGTTAAAGTAAAAATTTTAGGCAAGTCAAAAGAGACAAGTCATTTTTGAAGGTTTAGAAATGCTTTTAAATTAATGTGAAAGGTTTCGGTCAAAGTTGGTCAAAAACTCGTAATTCGGTCCCGAAGCGACCGGTAATGTCTTAAATGAATTTTTGGAAGTTTAAGTTGGAGATAGATCATGTAAATACTCTAGTTTATTGGAAAAATGTTTTTAAACGCAACAAAAAAAATACTAACTAACCCCGAGTAACATTTTAATTTAGCAAGATTTGAGTTTTTGGAGAACCCGACACAAAAACGAGACACCCCGGGACACCTTTGATACTTAGACGAGTAAGGGACAAGGGAGGGAACAAGGTGTCTCTAGTTGGTTTACTCATGGTACATATAGTTTTTGGCACCACTTGAACATGCATTTTTCTCCTCATTTGAAATCAAACCAAAACAAAAACAGTATCTTCCCTCCTCTCTCTAAATCGGACGAGCACACAAAGAACAAGAATCACAAAATTTTTGAAGATTTAGCAAGAACACGGGTTAATAATCAATAGTGGGTTGGTGTTAGATAGTTACGGGTTGTAGAAAATGATTTGGGTCTATTTCTTCGCGTCAAAAACCGAACCAAGAATATCAAGATTGTATGTTTTTCTAAATCTTGTTTTAAGTTGTACTTTTATGGTTCTTATAGTGTCTTAATGCTAGTTGTACAAGTTGATCGTCGTGAAAATTGAAATTTGAAAACAAAGCGAATGATTAAAGGGGGTGTTTGTTTACGTCGAGTACAAAAAGAAAGGAACAAGGAATGATCATTTTTATATTTTGGTTGTATTGGTAAGTTTATATTTTTATCAAAGTGATTTTAGAGCTTATTTTGAAAGGATTGCTTAAAATAAGCTAGTAATAGCTTATTTGGTTTTGGTTTATTTTGGTTTGGGCTCAGCCTAACCATTTTAGGAGGTTTTGGGCTCGGTAGCACACAGTCCGACAAAGGGAAATGGACTCGGCCCATTTGTCCCCGGCTTATTAGCCATTCGGCTTATTTGGTTTTGACTTATTCGGTTTATGGCTTGTTTGGTTCGAGCTTATAGCTTATTTGGTTCGGCTTATATTTTGGGCTTTTAGCCTATATTGATTTCGGCTTATATTCGGGCTTATGGCTTATGGGGCTTCGGCAAATTTGATTTGGCTTATTGGGTTTCGGTTTGCGTTGGACTTTTATGTAACTAAAGTATTGGGCTTTGGTTTTGGTTTGGGCTTGAATATGTGAATAATGGATTTTGGATTTATAAAAAAAGGTTATGAACCTTGTTTAGTTATCGGACTAGGTTTAAAACCTTAATGGACTATAAGGCCCAATCACAAGTAAAATGGTTTTTTTTATGGACACATGAGACTTGACAAATATTGTTGGACTCAAATTTGATTTAAAGCGGCAAGTTGGACTTAATAAGAGTTAATGGGTTAACTTTGGGCTTTCGGACCCGAGAAGGGAAAAATAAATGGTTATTTAATTTGCTTTTACATCCTTGGGAGTGGTTAACATGCTTTTATGTTTACAAACTGGAACGCAAGTGTACTTTTATTAAATCATGATTACGTGTTTTGCCTAATAACCCTATTATGTTCCATGATCTTGAATGTTAATTGCATAGATGTGATTGGAATTAATTGTTGTGCGGCGCGTATGTTTTGGATAGATTATTTAGGGGATTGACAATGCCCCGTTCGGGTATTGCTTTCATGGGAACGAACGCATACCATGTCGAATCTGGGGATGTTGCACTGGGTTTTGCACATCATTACGGACATACTGTTGGCAAATTATAATTGCATCAATACTTGTCGTGCTTCGGTGTCTTGAGCTTAGGAAACGTATTATTTTATGATGTTTGCATTTGTGGCTAACTAATCACTTGGAAATCTTGCGGTCCTACCATTGATTTAGACAAACCTATGATTTCTCCAACTTTTAGTTGACGTTTTTTTTAAGCTTGTTTTAAGGTCAATAGGAACGAGGTGCGATGTACATTTGGGATTTGTCACTAATTGAGAGTCATACTTAAGATTTGGGTCTTATTACACTTTGGGGACAATTGTGTTTTTAACAGGATCTTTATCTATTTTGTTGAAACCATTTGAAGCCATGAGCTCATGTAACAAACAAGTATTTTGTTAATCCAATGTATCTTTTTCAATCGAAAGTTAGTGTATTCTCGTTCTTGTGCTATTGACCCATAATGTAACGCCTTCGGATATTCAACATTCCGCTGCATACTCAGATTTGAGGGTGTTACAGATTGGCATCAGAGCCTAGGTTATAGAGAACCAGGTCAAAAGTTTGGTTGGGACTTTAAACAATCTTTCAAAACTTGTTTTCAAAAATGGGATTTGTATGTAGGGACCATCATGCATTACTTGTTTACGTTTAGCGCATATATGTTTACATGACATACATTGGTTAAGCATTAGTAGGGTACTAAGTGCTCACCTGATTAATATACGTGTATATAAATGATATTACATATATTACTATAAGGGCTTTATTATTAAAGCCTTACAGACATATCATATCGATTTTCTTATAAGAAATACTTATATAAGTTATTTTACTTTTTGCAGTAACCATGTCTTCTGCGACGTCTGATGTTACCTACACTTCCGTCTTACACCGACTCTGTGCCCGGCAGGGCCTTTTTGGGGAGCCGATTATGTAGTGAGATATCGGAGTGGAGGCATTACACGGGTCTTGTACTAGGATACGACGGGACTCCCGCTACACGCCAGTAGGCCACAACATCACCAGATTTTATACCAGTTCAGAAAAACCCACAGACAGCCAGTTCTCAGGAAGAGGGATGAGCGGTGAGCACAATGATTCATACAGCCATGGACCCGAATACGTGCCAGGCCTATTATCCCGAGTACATACCATTGGAGGACGACCATGAGTTTCCGGCTGAGGAACAGCCATTCACCTATTGATTACCTTCTACTGAGTCACCCGGTATGCTTTCTTGAGTCGGATCCCGAAGGAGGATCCTGGAGGAGTACGAGGATGATGAGTTAGAGGATGGTCCGGTTGATACCTATGGTCGGAGGAGATGATGGACGAAGATGATGATGAAGGCGATTCATCTAGGGATGACGCCAGGGATGAGGATGAGGACGAGGAGGATGAGGAGGACGAGGAGGAGGAGGGAGACTTAGTCGGCTGACTTATACTACCGTATACTGCTGATGAGCTGTTGTCCCACCTGAGGGAAAGAAAATGTTATACCACCACCCTCACTGGGAATTCTTTTGGGGCTAGGATTTCCGTCCGAACCAAAGAATTCCATTATCCCTTTCCACAGAGGGCAGAGTTTGAGGAGACTTCTGACCTGTGAACTACTCCATCACCATCACCACCTTTCTCACTTCACACCCTCTGCAGGGGAGCGCCCATGTAGTGTGCACGGTCTCCACCTGGCTCATTCACCATTATTATTCCACCATCATCTGGGTGTCTAACCCAATACAGACTCTCAGGAAATGCATCCCACCCAGGCTTCATTGACTGCGTTACTCCGCGTTACCATCACCTCCAACTACCAACACTACCACTATCTCTAATCCATGCCAATCAACACTGTTTGACATAGGAATGATATTCCCGGAGTTTGTGCTGCCCTCCCCGCAAGAGGTTGTTTTGTCCACTATAGGCTCCAGTTTATGAGATGGAGAGGAGTTCCACTGCTTAGACCTGCAGAGGTCAAGGATAGATTATGGGTGTGTCAGAACGGGTAGATGTGAAGAGAGGCGACAGGGGATTATAGAGGTTAGGTAGGGATTAGGGATACTTGGGTGGATCGGCAGAGGCAGTTCCAGAGATAAGCACCTACTGGACCAGGGGAGAGGTCCAAACTACATAGGGTATAGAGCTTGCTGGTTCGATGAGCGGGATAACAGGATTGTTGCCCCTTTAGAGGATGTCAGGATAGTAGGTCTTACTGTTCACAGCGAGTCGTTATGAATCGCTGGGTGTCGATTTACTTATGGGGGATAGGATGACTCTCCAGGAGACAGTATGGATGGTGGAGGAGGAGGCCTATGCTTCCCGTGAGGCTTGGGCTCGTTCGATAGGATTGAGCCAGGCGACTACCCTTGTTGTATTGGTCGCGTAGGTTAGATCAACTGAGACAATTGGGTATTGTCACAAGTATTAGTGTTTTGATGCTATGTCGAGATCCAGACCCTACTTGGATAGCCGACTAAAACCGTATAACTTAGAGATTAAGGATTTACTAGTAAACCAAGGGATATTAGGAGAGATTTTCAGATTAAGTGGATAGGATCTAAGAGAATCATGAGGAAGTATAAGGACCGAACGTTAGAACCAGGTCTTTGGGGGAATCGGAAGAAACCCCGTTTGAAGAGACCAATTCGTTAGAAGACTAGTGTATTGACTTATGGAATGGAATTTCCTTGTTAATGATCATGATTAAGGATTCAATTTGAATTTCGAGGACGAAATTCCTTTAAGGGGGTTAGACTGTGATAAATGGTAACTTTTCCTGGGTTAAGTATTATAAAATATTATGATTTTCATATCTGAGTCTTTCAGTTTTCTTGGAGAAAGCTGTGAAGTTAACTCCGGGTGCCTATTTTGTGTTAGCGATTACGGTTTAAATAGGTTTTGGGAGAGTCGTATGTATCGTAAGAGAATCGCTTTAGGTTCGTATTTCCATTTTAGTATGGTTATGAATTCTTTTGGTGCTTTCCTGGAAAGATTTCTAGCGTTTATCAGAAAGGAAATCGTCACGCAGCGGACGTACAGGCACGATCAGTAAATTGAAAACGTGTTTTAAAAGCTTTGGCGTGAATCAAAGAAACTTATAAAATGGAATATATTATAGTTGGTGAAATTGAATAAAAGTAAAATCTTGATGTGCAAACTTGGGGACACTACCGAAACGGGCGTTTTCACGTAATTCGGTAAAAGACTGTAACCGTCGTTAAAGTGAAACTTTTGGTCAAATAAAAAGCTTCAAATCGTATTTTTGAAAGTTGGAACACTTTTGAAATGATGGGAAAGGTTCAGTTTAGTTTAAACAAAAAATCGTGTTTTTGGTCCCGACACGACCGGTAACGTTCTAAATGGATTTTTAGAAGATTTAATTTAGTAAAGGGTGTCAAGTAAATACTCTAGGTTATTGGAAAAATAATTTTAACGCGATAAAAATACTAACTAAACCCGGGTGACATTTTTACTGAGCGAGAATTAAGTTTTTAGAGAAACAGACACAAAAACAGGACACCCCGAGAATCATAGGATGCTAGCCGGGTATGGGACAAGAAAAGGGAGACACCAAGGCTTAATTTTAGCTACTTGGTCCCTTCATGGTACATAAGGATTTATCTTGGCCTTAAGCATGCATTTCATACCATTTCAAAATCAAACAAAAATTTTGTCTCTCCTCTCTTTCTCTCCTACATTCGGACGCAACCCCAAGGACCAAGAAACACACAAATTTTGAAGATTTAACAAGAACACTGGTTGATAATCACTATTGGGTTAGTGTTAGATAGCTTTGGGTTGTAAAAGAACGATCTGGGTTTACTTATTCGCGTCAAAACCGAACCAAGAACATCAAAATTGTAAGTTTTCTAAATTTTATTTTAAGTTGTACTTTTATGGTTCTTATAGTGTCTTAACATAAGTTGTACAAGTTGATCGTTGTGAAATCGAATTTTGAAGACAAAACGAATGGTAAAAGGGTGCGTTTGTTTGCGTCAAAAACTAAAAGAAAGGAACAATGAATGGACACTTTTAAATTTTGGTTATGGTGGTGAATCTATTTTGAGGTCTAGTGCTTATTTGGGGCTTATTTCGGAATTTTTGCTTATTTATAAGTTTTTTGGATACCTGTGGGCTTATTCGGTTTCGGGTTATGGTTGGATTAGGCTTGGACCAAAGACCCCGAAGTGTGTTTGTGTGAGTCTGGCCCAATGCCGTAACGGGCTTGGCTCATTTGATTTTGGCTTTATTTTCGGGTTGGGTTAATTGTTTATATATTTTGGGTCCATTTGATTTCGGTTTGGGCTTGGCCCAACCGAGGGGTTCGTTTGGTTTGTATCGGCCCAACACGAGAGGTGGGCACAGCCCACTAGGTCCCGACTTATATTGTGAGCTAATGGCTTATTGTTTTCGGCTTATATGTATTCGAGCTTATGGTTTATGGTTTTTGGCTTATATTGATTTTGAGCTTATTTGAGGTTTCTAACTTATATTGGGATTATAATTATGTGGGTTCGGCCGTATTAAGGGTTATAGGATATTGGGTTGGCTTTACTTAATCATGGCTTATGGCTTATATGTTTTCGACTTATATTATGAGCCTTACTGGCTTATTTGTTTTTATGTTTTGTGGGCTTTATGGCTTAAAGAGGCTTTGATTATGTTGTGGGCGTAGGTTTTAATGGGTTGACTATGTTTTGGGGCTTCATAGTTTAAATGGGGATTGTACTTATATTGTTGGGATTATGTTTTTAAATTGGGCGTCGACCCATTTACGAAACTTATTGGACTTTTAATAACTTGCACTTTTAATAATTTGGACTTTTAATAATTTGGACTTTTAATAACTTGGACTTTTATTATCTTGGACCTTTAAATAACTTGGACTTTTTAATAACTTAGACTTTCAATATAAATTTAGACTTTAATTTTTGGGTTGGACTTAGAATATAAGGATAATGGGTTTTGGACTCAAAATTTATTTTGAAGTGGCAAGATGGATTTATGGAAGCTAAGAGACAAAAGTGACCTTGAAAACACTAAGAGTAGAGATTAAACGATTTAACCCCGAATATAATAAGACGATAAGATTTTCTTAAACTTAGCCCGTATAGCCCGATAAAAAGACGAAAATAATAATAAAATATTATATTATTTTATTTAAAGTATTATGTACCTATATATGTATAATAAATATATATATGTATATATATATATATATATCCATTTCGGGATGCATATCCATTCATTTTTTATCTTTGAATTCTCGCTTATTTCTTGTCGGATTTTCTTGGACCGTCCGATCAGCTGTTTCATTTTAATTGATCGGTTATTTTCTGAGTATTCTGTATCGATGTCGCACTTAGCCCAAGTGCATTGAGTCGTGTTGCGTAACCACCAAACAACCACGCTTTTGGGTAAAGGTTTTGAAACAAGGGTAAAGGTTTTGTAACAATGATATGAATTTGGTAATAAGGATTTCGTGTGAGTAAGAGACGAACGCTTGTACAATAAGGTAAGTTTGTACAAATACTTATGAAGTAAAACTTATGCTAGGTCGTGGCCGGGTACCGCTGTGCGTGTGTTGAGATTACTTATGCGTTGCTTATTGTGATTTGTTCGTTTGCTATCTGTTTCTATTGAGGTGAGTTCTCGTAGCCTCACTTTTAAATCTTTTTCATTGGGGGAAAATGATACTCAAATGCGTTTTTGAACTGTTTTCTGATCTGTGCAAAACATGGTTTCGTTTTCTTTTGGGACAATTGATGTGCTATGTGAATATTATGTGATGTTTCGTTTGCATTGTGATTCATTATGTGTGGTTCTTCACCCTAATCACTCCATGGTAGGCCTTAGGTGTGGTATGTCATCGGGGTTGCGACCCTAAGAGCGTTGGTACGTGCTGGTTTTACAATAAGAACTATCTCGAATGAACCTCATTCTATATATATATATATATATATATATATATATATATATATTATATATATATACTATTTATATTTATTTATATATCATGTATATATACGTATATAGTGGTTTCGAATACAATAATTTTGAGAGTTATGTGGTATCTATGTTTTGGGGTTTTGATAGTGTGAGTTGTTATGTTTGGGTGTTTTGTGAATTTTTTAGTTGAACTTGATTGCCTTGCAACGCTCTTTATGGTCGCCTTAACATACTCCGGACTTTGATATTGATTTGTTACATGCATAGCCTATTACTATTGATTTTATTTTGGACGCGTCCCAGCATTGAGTTGTCAGACGGCCAACATCGAACAAACTATTTTGGATATAGTATTTTGGTTATACTATTTGGGATAAACTATTTTGAGAACACTGTTTTGGGATACTTTCGTTATACATTGATTTGGGTACACAACTGCTCAGTTGTTTCCATATGCTATTACGTCACGGTTATCACATGTCATGTCTTCCCCACCCTACATATCTTGGTTAGAAAGACTGAATACATCGCATTCTAAACTGACGAATTGGATTTCATCCTTAGTCGCATTAAGAACACTCACTGGTCAAGCAGTAGTCGCCAATTCGAGGTCATTGAATACCATAGGGCTTAGAAGACACCGAATGAAGATAGGATCATGAGAGAGTGATACCTTTAGGTTAAGTTCCTTACGTCAATCGTAGTATCAGTACCCGCCCTTGTGTTGGTGTTCCGGAGATGGTACCAATTTGGATGACTCGAAATCTTTTTGCTAAAACCTTTTGGCAATTGAAACGTTTCCTTACAAACTTTATGAAGTACAAAAATTTTAAGGTTTTCTACGGTTCATGGTTTTTAATATAAATCATTTCGAACGCATGTTCTAACGTCAATTTTCTTGAAAGTCAAAGTCCAGTTCATATATGAAAAATCGTGTAGTCGATACGCAAACTTTTACAAACTTCTTTTCGCATAACTATGGTTTACAAGGATTTCGAACGCTCCAGATCATCGACACCGGATTTTGCCCTTAGAAACTTTGAGTTATAGACCAGCATTAACAAATATACTTCCTAATCCGTAGATACCCATTCGAATGTTTTTAGCGATCCTTGAATTGGCAGACTTTAAAAGCATTAGTTTATTTAACAAACTCGGATACTTAGTTTAACTTCTCACATTTCTTGTTTGATTGGAGTTGTGAAGTTAAGTTAGTTTTATAGTTGTTACTTATCTTAAGGCTTATGGTAATTTTGCCCAGGACGGGACTAGCTACTCTCGCCCATATAGCTAACTTGGTGGATCCTGAGACGATAATCATGGATCACTAATAAAGCAGTCTAGGGTCGATACACTGGACTAGTAGTTTCGTTAGCGAATTTATTCACCTTGAGCTACTAATCACATTATGGATTTTGATGGTTGACATACGATGAAATATGAGTAAAAATCTCGCAGAGGATTAAATTTATCACCCCCATAGGAAGCCAGTTTGATGATTGATTTTGTGATATGGGAGAACCAAAGGAAACCCTCGTTTGAAAGTTAAGCTACTTTAGAACGAATTGGATAAGATTTGAGGTATGAGATTTGTGGTATGAGATTGTAGTATGAGGATTGGTAGTATGGGGTTCCATGGTATGAGATTGGGATATTATGCGGATTTGTAGTACGTTGGTTGGTTAGAATGAGATTTTTGGGGTTGGTATGAGAATTGGTTAGGGACTTTGTACGTCAACTAAACGGAGTAGTTTTCGGTTGTAAATAGATATGACTGATTCATTATCTAAGTCGGTAGTGGACTCGCGATATCGAAGTTGTAGTCATCATGGTGGCAGGAGGGATTTGTATGAAAGTTTAGAAAGTAATGAATGGTAGTATTTCATTCGTCTTGGTTAGATAAATATGCCCAGTGCTGTGTGCACAGTTACCATGCGTTATTCGTGAGGGCGGAACGAAATCAAGTTGCTCGATGTACGTTTATGATATGAGGATTGTAGTTAAGTGGTAACACCGTAAGGTCACGCGGTGATGATGCGACGTAGTAAAATGACTTGAAAACCCTACCATTTCGGTTAGAATGTGATAATTTGAAATCGTTATATAACTTCATGGTATGGTAGAACATAAAGGTGCTTAGCTCAAGTAGAGTGGTTTGGGAGTAAAGTTTTGGGTCGAGTAGACCATCGTTAAGTTAAGCCGTAGACTGTTTTGCTCGAGGTAGAACATGAGATATGATATGCAAGGCATATACCCTTGTTGTATTGGTCGCGTAGGTTAGATCAACTGAGACAATTGGGTATTGTCACAAGTATTAGTGTTTTGATGCTATGTCGAGATCTAGAATGGACACTTGATAGAGAATTAAGGATTTACTAGTCAAAACTAGGGATAGTAGGAGAGAGATTTTCAGATTAAGTGGATAGGATCTATGAGATCTGAGAAGTATATTATGGAACGAACGTTTAGAATCTAGGTCTTTAGGGGAATCGGAAGAAACCCCGTTTGAAGAGACCAATTTGTTAGAAGACTAGTGTATTGACTTATGGAATGGAATTTCCTTGTTAATGATCATGATTAAGGATTCAATTTGAATTTCGAGGACGAAATTCCTTTAAGGGGGTTAGACTGTGATAAAATGGTAAACTTTTCCTGGGGTTAAGTATTATAAAATAGAGTTAATTGCATTTTTGGTCCCTGTGGTATGGCCAAATTGCAGATTTGGGACCCTAACTTTCGAAATTGCAGTGAGAGTCCCTATTTTCAAGTTTCCGTTGCATTTTTGGTCCCCGGTCAACGTTGACGAAGGGTATTTTAGTCATTTCTATTTTCTGTCGTGTTTTCTTTTAATATTAACAAGAGTAAATTGCATTTTTGGTCCCTGTGGTTTGGCCAAATTGCAGGTTTAGTCCCCAACAAAAAAAAAATCTTTTTTCTATTAAGATTTTTAAAAGTACGAAATTTTTTTAAAAAAATTTAAGATTTTTAAAAAGTACGAAATTTTTTTTGTAAAATTTAAGATTCTGAAAAAAAAGCACGGAAAAAAAAATTTAAAATAAATTTTCGTTAAAATTTTAAAGATTTTTTAAAAGCACGGAAAAAATTAAGATTTTAAAATACGAAATTAAGATTTCTTTAATTTAAGATTTTCAAAAAAAAAAAATTAAAATTAAGATTTTAAAAAGTACGAAATTTTTTCGTAAAATTTTTTAAATACTTTACGTATATACGAAGGAACGAAATTTTTTTTTTTAATTTTTTAAAAATTTTTAAAACAACTAAAAAAAAACAAAATTACTTTAAAAATTTATAACGTAAAAGCATATAAATTTTTTATACAAATTTTAAAAAAGCACGGAAAAAAAATTTAAAAAAAAATTTTCGTAAAAATTTAAGAATACGAAATTTTTTCGTAAAGTACGAAATTTAAAAAAAAAAATTCGTAAAAAAAATTTAAGATTTTTAAAAGCACGGAAAAAAATTAAGATTTTTAAAAGTACGAAATTAAGATTCTTTAAATTAAGATTTAAAAAAAAAAATTAAATTAAGATTTTTAAAAGTACGAAATTTTTTCGTAAATTTTTTTAAATACTTTACGTATATACGAAGGAATTAAATTTTTTTTTTAATTTTTTAAAAATTTAAAACAAACTAAAAAATATTTAAAAAATTATACGTAAAGCATATAAATTTTTTTTACAAAATTTTTAAAAAAAATCGTATTTTTAAAAATCTTAATTTTTTCCGTGCTTTTTAAATTTTAAAAAAATATAATTTACGTTGTTATTTGTTAAAAAAGGTAAAAAAAAATTTTATAAAATTTCGATATTTTTAAAATTTAAAATTTTTTATATAAATTTAAATCTTTTTTCGTACTTTTTATAATGAAGAAAAAAAATTGTTGGGGACTAAACCTGCAATTTACGCTTGTTAATATTAAAAGAAAATAGAAAAAGAAAAGGATAAGGGTATTTTAGTCATTTAACTTTGGTCGGGACCAAAAATGCAACGGAAACTTAAAAATAAAGACTTTCTCACTGCAATTTCGAAAGTTAAGGTCCCAAATCTGCAATTTGGCCATACCACAGGGACCAAAAATGCAATTAACTCTATAAAAAATTATGTTTTCATATCAGAGTCTTTTCAGTTTTCTTGGAGAAAGCTGTTAAGTTAACTCGGGTGCCTATTTTGTGTGTTAGCGGTTACGGTTTTACTTGGTTTTGGAGGGTCGTATTTATCAAGAGAATCGCCTTCTTTTTACTCCTCTTCACTACTCTTTTAAGGTTAGTATTTTTTTCCATTTTAGTATGGTTATGAGTCTTTTGGTGCTTTCCGGGAAGATATCTCGTTTTAGCAGAAATCGTCACAACGCGTTAGCGGCACACAGACAGTAAATTTGAAAACGGGTTTTATAAGCTTTGGGTGACATCAATATATACTTATTAAATGGGAATATTTTATAGTTGGTGAAACTGTTGAATAAAACGTAATCATTGAGGTGCAAATTGGTCACTATCCAAATCGGGAGTTTCACGTATTTCTAGTGTTAAAAGAATGTAACCGTCGGTTGAAGTGAAACTTTGGTCAAATCAAAAGCTTCAAATCGTATTTATGAAAGTTGGAACACTTTTGAAATAATGGGATATGGTTAGGTTTAGTTTAAACATAAATTTGCGTTTTTGGTTCCCGATGCGGACGCCGAAACGTTCTAAATGGATTTTTAGAAGATTTCATTTAGTTTATGGGTGTAAGTAAAATACTCTTGGTTATTGGAAAAAAGTAATTTTAACGCGAATAAAAAAAATAACTAACTATAAACCGGGTAACATTTTTACTTAGCGAGAATTTAGTTTTTAGAGAAACCGCCACAAAAACGAGACACCCCGAGCATCATAGGATGCTAGCCGGGTATGGGACAAACAAAGGAGACACCAAGGCTTAATTTTAGCTACATGGTCCCTTCATGGTACAAAATATATTTGTCTTGGCCCTAAGCATGCATTTCACACCATTTCAAAATCAAACAAAATTTTGTCTCTCCTCTCTGTTTCTCTCTTACATCGGACGCAACCACAAAGGACCAAGAAACACATAAATTTTGAAGATTTAACAAGAACATGTGATAATCACTGTTGGGTTAGTGTTAGATAGCTTTGGTTTGTAAAAGAACGATTTGGGTTACTTATTCGCGTCAAACCCGACCAAGAACATCAATTGTAAGTTTTCTAAATTTGATTTTAAGTTTGTACTTTTTTGGTATTATAGTGTCTTAACATATGTTGTACAAGTGATCGTTGTGAAATCGAATTTTTGAAGACAAAACGAATGGTTAAAAGGGTGCGTTTGTATGCGTCGAAACTAAAGAAAGGAACAATGATGGACACTTTTAAATTATGAGTTGTGATAGTGAATTATTTTATAGGTATAGTGTTATTTGGTGGCCATATTTCGGAATTTTTGCTTATTATAAGGTTTTATTTGGATACCTGTCGGGCTTATTCGGTTTAGGGTTTTTGGTTGGAATTAGGCTTGGCCCAACCGACCCACGAGTGTGTTTGTGTGAGTCTCGGCCCAATGCGTAACGGGCTTGGCCCATTTGATTTTGGCTTATTTTCGGGCTTGTATGTATATTTTGGGTCCATTTGATTTCGGTTTGGGCTTGGCCCAACCGAGGGGTTCGTTTGGTTTGTATCGGCCCAACACGAGAGGTGGGCTCGGCCCACTAGGTCTAGGCTTATATTGTGAGCTTATGGATTATTGTTTTCGGCTTATATGTATTCGAGCTTATGACTTATGGTTTTCGACTTATTTGATTTTTGAGCTTATTTGAGGTTTCGACTTATATAATGAGCTTATAAGCTCATTAGGTTTCGGCTTATATAAGGGCTTATAGCTTATTTTGGTTTCGGCTTACATAGTGAGCTTGTGGCTTATTTGTTTTCGACTTATATTATGAGCTTATGGCTTATTTGTTTTTGACTTATATTGTGGGCTTATGGCTTAACGGGCTTTGACTTATGTTGTGGGCTTATGGTTTAAATGGGTTTGACTTATGTTGTGGGCTTATGGTTTAAATGGGCTTGACTTATATTGTGGGCTTATGGTTTAAATGGGCTTCGACCCATTTAACGAAACATATTGGACTTTTAATAACTTGCACTTTTAATAATTTGGACTTTTAATAATTTAGACTTTTATTATCTTGGACTTTAAATAAACTTGGACTTTTTAAAACTTAGACTTCATTATAAATTTGGACTTTAATTTTGGGTTGTACTTAGAATATAAGATAATGGGTTTGGACTCATTTATTTTGAAGTGGAAAGATGGATTTATAGAAGCTAAAAGACAAAAGTGACTTTTTGAAAACACTAAGAGTCGAGATTAAACCGATTAACCCGAAATATAATAAGACGATAGATTTTCTTTAAACTTCAGCCCGTATTTCCTGATAAGACATAAATAATATAATGAAAATATATATACTATTTTATTTTAAAGTATTATGTACTATATATGTATTAATATATATTATATATATATATATATATATCATATATATATCATATATATATATATATATATATATATATATATATATATATATATATATATATATATATATATATATCGTATCGATTTCGGGGTGCTTATTCATTTATTTTCGATCTTTGAATTCTCGCTTATTTCTTGTTCGGATCTTTCTTGGGACCGTTCCGGAATTGCTGTTTCATTTTAATTGATCGGTTATTTTTTGAGTATGTGTATCGATGTCGCACTTACCCAAGTGCATTGAGTCGTGTTGCGAACTTACCAAACAACCACGCTTTTGGGTAAAGGTTTTGAAACAAGGGTAAAGGTTTTGTAACAATGATATGAATTTGGTAATAAGGATTTCGTGTGAGTAAGAGACGAACGCTTGTACAATAAGGTAAGTTTGTACAAATACTTATGAAGTAAAACTTATGCTAGGTCGTGGCCGGGTACCGCTGTGCGTGTGTTGAGATTACTTATGCGTTGCTTATTGTGATTTGTTCGTTTGCTATCTGTTTCTATTGAGGTGAGTTCTCGTAGCCTCACTTTTAAATCTTTTTCATTGGGGTAAAATGATACTCAAATGCGTTTTTGAACTGTTTTCTGATCTGTGCAAAACATGGTTTCGTTTTCTTTTGGACAATGATGTGGCCTATGTGAATATTATGTGATGTTTCGTTTGCATTGTGATTCATTATGTGTGGTTCTTCACCCTAATCACTCCATGGTAGGCCTTAGGTGTGGTATGTCATCGGGGTTGCGACCCTAAGAGCGTTGGTACGTGCTGGTTTTAAGACTAGCGGGGATGCTAGGTCTTGGTACATGATTAGTGGGGATGCTAAGTCATGGGTTGATTTACATATATTCACTTTCATATAGCACAATTATCCAATCGTATGAGATATTGGCACAACGACTGGGTTTCGAATCAAACCTACGAGCTCACCAACATTATTGTTGACGTTTTAAGAATACATGAGATGTCCAAAGATGGAGGGTGTATAATGTCGAATGGAGATGTGACAACAGAGGTAGATCTTCCGTAACTAACTGCGCGACACAAGGGTTGAATATTTTGTTTAGTATAAGACACAAGGCCACGTGACGAGAGAATTTGAATTACATAGTCACCTGGTGGCCAAGGCATTGGTTTGGCTTTGAAGCCCCGACGCTGATGGGTTTGGCTTTCTCTCACTTCAACGTGCGTTGAAGCCCCGACGCTGATGGGTTTGGCTCGACTCTGGTGTGGTAACGCCAGCAACGCAGCTTCCACGTGGGCATAACGCACCTCCTTACGTTATGATACCGAGCCCTCCAACAATGCATTTAAGGAAAACTGAAAAATCTTTAATCGTCGTCCTACTTTTTTCTTGATGTCGTTTCCTTAACACGTTCATGTTAGACTACTATACAAATTATTCAGATTACAGGCTGAGAAATCAGAAACTATATTGGTAGTAAAAATTTTCTAAAGATACTAGCTAGTGTATACATATACTTATTATTTTGCACTAACTATTTTCTTCTTGACAACAGTAAATGACACATTTGAAAAAGTGCCAAGTTTTGGGCTACTTCCAAACATGATACAGTACCTCCTTTCGGATTACCATATTAGTTTCGCTCTGGGCGGAAACGTCCTTCTTATTTGGTCTGCAGCCACCATTTTCCTACCTATAGTCGGTGCTTTTCTCTCAGATTCCCTTCTCATGGTATGACACTACTTCCTTGATACACATTGTGTCTGATATTAGTGGCATTATTGACCCGTTTAGTAATAAATGGGTCGAACTGGTTGAAAGTTACTGAAAGTCTAGTTTTAGTGCATGAAACTTTCATAAACTTTTTATCAAAACATTTAGATATTCTTGTAATCTATTTGACTAGTATAATGACAATGTGTTTGTAGGGGATGATCCTTCTATGGTTAACAACGATGCTCCCAAACGCAAAACCTCCCCCTTGTGATCTTCGGGTGCCTAAATCATGTCAATCACCAACGCCCGTGCAATAAACTCTCCTCTTTACAGCTTTTGCTTTGATGTCCTTTAGAGCAGGTGGTATACGACCGTACTTATTTGCATTTGGCGCGGATCAAATCAACTGCAAAGATTATCCAAAGAGAGAAAGGTTACTTGAAAGCTTGTTTGGTGGTATTATGCATCAGCACTTATGGGTGTCTTGATTGCATTTACGGGTATTGTTTATATTCAAGATCATCATGGATGGAGAGTCGGATTTGGGATCCCGGTTGTTCTTATGCTCATTTCTACTCTCTTTTATTGTTGCTTATCCTCTATATTACAAGATGAAGGTCGAGAAAAGCTTGTTTACTAGCCTTGGTCAAGTAGTATTGGCGGCATGGAAAAATAGAAAAGTTACGTACCAGATTCAAGTGATGGATCATGGTATTTTCGGAATGACACAAAGGTTGCAACACCTACAAAGAACTTGAGGTAAATTTAGTATAAGGGGAAGTTTTGATTCATTAACCTATAGGTTCTTTTACACCAAGGTTAATATAACCCTGTGATCTGTCTTTTACCTATAGGTTCTTGAATAAAGCTTGCATCCTTACAAAACTCGAAGATACAAACAAAGATCCATGAAGCCTGTGCACAGTAGAGCAAGTCAGGGAGCTAAAGGCGCTTATTAGAGTGATACCACTATGGTCTTCTAGTATAATTTTATCAGTCAACATGAACCAAAGTGCATTTCTCGTCCTCCAAGCCAAAAGCATGGACCGACACATCACTAAAAGCTTTAAAATACCAGGAGCCTCATTGGGATTCTTCAATATTGTAACACTTATGGTTTGGGTTATAATATATGACCGAGTCATCATCCCTTTACTATCAAAAAATAAAGGAAAACCCGTCTATATTGGCCATGGTAATGTTTGGTATCATAGAACAAATACGTAAACAAAAAGCAATTGAAGAAGGGATTTTTAATGATTCTCAAGTGGTGGTGAAAATGTGGGCTATGCAGCTATCGGAAGCTTACTCGGCAATTTAGTACTAAGCAGCATCAATGCTATTACCCAAGAATATGGGAAAGAGAGTTGGGTTTCGACTAACATAAATAAGGGTCACTATGATAAGTGATAACTACTATTGGCTTCTTGCTATAATGAGTTTTGTAAAAAATTTCTATTAGGCTAGAAGTAGTGGTCACTAAGCCTCACCTTGCCACCTCAGCTTTCTCTCTCCTCTTATCACACCTCACCATTCAAGAGTTTTGGTCACCACACCTAACCTTTCATACCTATTTTTTTATTTAATTACATTAATTAATAAACGGTTGAAAAAAGGGGGGGGGCACCATTTTGCACGTCTTCTGAAAAGTGACTGGGTCACCAAACATTTACTTTTTTTTGCATGGCCCGTGAGGGGTGTTTGTTTTTTTTGGTGATTCGTGCGTGAGGCCCACCTCACCATGGCTGCTCACCCATCACTACTTCTAGCCTTATGTGGTGTGTAGTTGTGCATACGGTCCGTGTGCAGATAGAATCGTGGGTAAAGGTCAGAATGCTAATAATGTGGGTGAAGAAGACGTGCCAACGAGTTAGGATAAGAAGTTTGAGCAAGTTTCTTTTGCCAGCCTTATGTGTATGTCATTTGTCATGTCCGTGTCTAAAAAGTGTAAAGAATCGAACTTTTTTTGTTTGTATGAATATGATTTACTAAGGTTGCAGGTTACAAAATGACCCATCGGAGACATAAACCAGCCTTGTATTCCGAGAACTTATAACTAATCACACACAAATATTTCATCTATTTATAATGTGAAAATGGATTAGAACACAATGATCGAGCAGTTGCTCAAAGCTTGCTTTTCGCAGGTTGTGGTCTTTTAATAGGAGTAGTGTGCATCCATTGTTTCCCGACAACAACCTTCTCTCATGAACCTTTCTTTTTAAAATCGATTATGAATGATACAAGATTACCTTTTTCTCCAACAACACTTGCCTCAATCTCGACCTCCTCCTATTTTATTATTTAAAAAACAGAAAAACAACGTTGACATAGCAAAAATCGTTACTGTGTCTTGTCACATAATAACTTTCAAAAGCAGGATCATGGAAGAGAGAAGCAAAGCAATGACTAACATTGACCTTAATCGTTACCGTGTCTTGTCACATATCATCAATCAAAACTAACTATTGGTAAGGAGAGCAAAGGGGAAGCCGCAAAGCAATGGATATAAGTCACCAGTGTTGTCGCAACGGAGAAGGGTTTGACAGGTTTGGTGATCGCAACATCCCGTACCGTGAAACTATATGGGTCCAAGTCAATTAAGCATATATTATTAGTTGTAAGTTTACATCCGAAATGAGGTGAAGAGGACGGTAGGGATTAAGAATTTGTGTTGATTTCAAATTTCCTCCTGTTACTTGCTTTGAATGGATTTATTGTATTGTCACTTAACAATGGTATATGGACTAACTTGGCATCATTTTGTTTTTAGTTGTGAATTTTGTCACCACACACTAACAAGAAGCTAGAACAACACAAGATATGCATGATGAAACAACATTCAAATACTTTTTTATATGTTACTAATAGAAACCATCTTAGCACCATCAGAGCATTAGTCTAATGGTATCACTCTCCCACCGTACACATTCAGTTAACCGGTTAAATAAGAGCTTTTGCGGAAATAGGTCATGCGTTCAATTTCAACTCTTGGCTAAAATGTCAATGGAATAGATGCTCATTGCCTGAAGCTTAGTCCTTGGAAAAGGGTCAGGCGGCTCCAAAAAGAGTGCATCGAGTTAAAATTTCTCTCTCGATTTAAGTTTTTTGGAAAAACCAATTTAGCATTCCATCCCACATAGGTTAGTTAAGTAAAGGGTGACATGTTTATATACAACACTACACATGGTTTATATGTTTCTAATATAGTATTATGTTTCCGATGACGTATAGAGGGAGAAGTTCAATATACAAAACATAGTAAATATAGCTAGACTTTTGATCTGCACGCTTTCCGTCCGTGACTTTTCTTATAACACCCCAAAACCGGTTTATAAGTATTTTATTACAAAAAGGCCATTGGAGTAGTTTGACTATATGATTGGCTAGTCAAACTATAAGTCAATGTATATGTAAAATGGAAGTAGAAAATATAATGTGTCACATTATAGAAAGGAATGGACAAAAAGGACTAAAATTGACAAGTGGTAAATGAGTTAAATAACTTAGTGTGGCAAAATATGAAAGAAAAGGGACTTGAGGGACTATGGTTGCCAAATAGGCAAAGTAGTGCTAACTACCAGAGATATTTAGAAATATCTCTGGACTCTTCCACACATTTCATGTGTGTTGAGTATGTGTCGACCCAGGAGAAAAGAAAAGGGAGGGAAAAAGATGAAGAATTGTTGGTGATCAATTTGGTGTAAGATTAAGGTTCTAATTCAAAGGTTAAGCTTCAATGATAACCCTACACCAAGTAAGTAACTTAATTGTAAGTTAATTGAAGAATTAAGGGTTAGGGTTCATATACTCAAATTGGGGGGTTATGGGTAATTATGTTTCTAAAGCAATAATTAAAGTGTTTATGATATTGGGTTAAGGCCAATTCATGATTTTAGTGAAATTAGTAATTGAAGGTTTCATCATATGATTAAAGAATGATCATATGATGTTAAGTAATGATAAAAGGTGTCATTAGGTTATATAAACACTTACTATGTTTGTTTTATGTAATAATGATTGGTTAATGGTTATGGTTTAGGAAGCAGGGATGATGATGGCCTTATTGAGAA